>JAANSN010000249.1:0-71663 GCA_036850665.1 Dicranocentrus wangi
AAGTAAACAAGAGCAAATTTTGCTGTCGTGTCATTTTTACAAGGTTACTCCTTTGATTAATTTTTATCTTGATTCAAAAAATAAAGCAACTATTGTTGACTACAACCTGAAAACGCGATGGATCATGGGTTCACGGTCACGCGATAACGATAGGATCGAATTTTTTAACGATATTATTTCCTCTGTACTCCCCTTAGAACTCTTCCTTTCTAAGCAATCACCAGCTCAGCACATTAAAACATGCAAAATGCAAACTGGGTATCACATGCAAAACGCATGCAGATACAGATCAACAACCTATTGTTTCGTTTTTGCAGCTATTTGGAATATGCAAGCAATGGGTTTTCAATAATGAGTATCGGCAGACATGAAATACATAGTTAGTTTGTATGTATGATCAGTTTATTCCAAAGGTCTGATGTACCAAAAGTGACAGTGGCCTATTATAAGACGAGACTAATCCGACTACAAGCCCGATATATATGTCCGTAGCGATATCCGCTTTTATTTTTTCTACATTTATAAATAAAACAAATATTTCTACAACCTAACTATTATAAATGGCATCTGTAACATATCACAAAGTACGAACGTACAATTAAACAAGTATAAAGCTTTATCATGCAATTTCAACAGATTATCTCATATTTTCACGAAAGTGAATGATTAGATTGAATGGGAGGAAGCACAAAGTCATCAGTTGGCACTGGAACTGAAACTTTTTTCAAATTGTTGCAGCTATCACTATCAGTAATCACTTTATTATTAAAAAATTGAGCATTAGTTTTAGTCAAGTGCTGCCACCGTTTTGATAAGTCTTTTAACGCTTTATTTTGCCGGAAAGGTACGTGGTCCATGACCATTCTGGATGAAATGAGAATCTGGCGGAATTCTTGACGATCAGCCCACCGTATATTCCATCGTACCTGAGAATCGGCTGAATTCCTCCTCCTAGTAAAAAATTGCACTCATTTTAATTTGGGCACTTATTACGTGAAAACGTGTAAAGTATATTATGCTTATATTATATAGAACATACCCCGAACGGAATGCAGTTGTTTCTGTGATGTGTAGTAATTTTCCTGGAGGATACATTAGCTCGAATGGAAGTAATTTGGGGGCCATACCTGGCAAACGGCTACCCTTTTTACATTTGGTTTTAACTGGCTTTGTTTCTAACGACTTAATTGTTTGTTGATTCATATGCGGGCTAAGGTAGAATGGACACTTGTCCAGTTCCATCGGTACCACATTAATGTCCGAATAGTCGAACCCGTACTCTGAGATCAGTTCTAGTCGACTTTCCCTCCTCGCGCAGTCTAAATTTGGGCTAAATGTCACTTTGGGCCGACACCCACACAGACCAAATAAACCTCCGACAAGAATTTGGTACTGAAATTGGAAATAAAGCATAAGACATGAATTATCAGAACGAACAAATGACCATACTGCCATCGCCCTGCTTTGATTGAATTGTACCTTTGGTGTTTTACATTCCTTGAGAATGGAGACTATATCGTACTTAAGCCTTTCCACGCTTTTCACCGCAAGTCTTGCAACGAAGTCATCACCGTATATGACCGAAGTAACAAAAGATTCACAGTACTTGGAAGCTTCTAAATTCATCAGTGCTCCAGAAGGGGAGTATGCAAAGCATTTTATATCAACTTGGGGAAACTCGTTTTTTAATATTAAGCTGAGTAAAGTTGCCGAGGCGGATCCTAAACTGGTCCCAGTTGTCACAATTTTGTACTTTGGATAAGATTCCAATAATTTCCAGATTATTTTCATCTCGTTCAGCTTTTCGTACACCTTCAAAGCATTCATGAACATTCCCTGATGCACTCGAAAATTTTCAGGGTATCCGAATCGGCCGATGGACACTGGTCTAACGTAAATGTCAGTGATTACATCTGCACGCGACATTGTGCCACGAATAGCCACCACAATGGATTTTTGTCCATGGTCAAGCACTACCATGAACGGGGTTTGGTAAACCTTGTCATAAAATGAGCAATATACAATCTCCGTATTCTCAATACGGATCACATCTCTAGCTGATCCGGAGTGAATAAAGCAACAACTGTCCCCTTCAACTTCAGTTTGTGAAGGACGTTTCCTAATGCACCCACAGCAAAATGTGTCCTTCCAAAGTGCCCACAAGGGATTCCGTGACGTACATAACACAATTCCCCATGAGTAGCATGCAACGGCATATTGATAGTAGTGGTATATCATTCCCAAGCTATTCCATTCCTCTGTTTTCAGCCATTCAACTCCGCTAATACTACTAGCTCTACTTCTGTTTTCTGGTTCTGTATCGGTGTCCGTATCTGTTTCCCCATCGTCACCACTCTCTTCTTGTATCCTTGATCTGCAAACCGACACGGAGTGAAGCTGATTCTTTTTCATCTCGCGGTTTTTAAGGTACAGCAGGATAACGCCGCATAGTATGTCGGAAAACACCATGTCTGATGACTCAAACGCCGCCGCTAAATAAACTGCATGCAGACATTCAATCAAGCAATAAAATCCATAATCAAGTCCAAATTGTCGTAATTATAACTTCAGGCAAAACTTATTTCATCAACTTATCAGAGGAACTAACCTCCCATATCACGGAATGTTGCCTGAACATCCATGTTCTTGGTCCACCAGTAGAAACACCAAAATCGTAACCTATAATTCCAACATTTGGTCAACTTGGGATCTGCAACTAAGTCTTGACTCAAGTTTGGCTCATATGCTCCAAGAGCATCAAACATGATGAGGAAAAGGATGAAGGTGAATGCAACCAGTATCCAGTTGCATATTATGAGACCTGAATAAATTCATATTAAAAAAATCATTTTACAGGAAACCTACAAATCAACGCAAAGAAGCTTACCTTTTGTTGAAGCGTAAACAATACACGGCGCATTAGTAGTTTTTTGGATATTATAATTTGTGGATGGATTATGGATAGTAAGTAAGGTACATTCATACCTTGAACAAGACTCTCAGCACTTGGAGCTTGTTGGCACGTTAGTATTCCTTGTGAGAACCAGTAAGTTCCAACAATGCTCAAGGCAAGTTCCAGTATCACGAGAAGCGTTCTGTGAAACAAAGAAAATAGCAAAAAAATACATCAGAAGAGGTAGATGCAAAAAAAATAATTCATTTATACAGAAAGCATACTCCATTCATCCCAAAAGTTTTTAGCAAAATCCCGGTGTTTTGACGAATGTAACAAGTACCAAGTATGTATTTATATATTTTGTAACATTTAGTTGTAATAATAAAATATAACTACACGGTTTTTGTAAGGACTGGAAAACGAACAGGATGTTTGCGAGCGTGGGAAACAATTGCGATTACGACTTGTCTAAAACCATATATTTTTGTCTCAAACTTTAACAAAAAAATCTTAATTATTAGTGTTCGTTCGTGAAATCCGTCCTCATAAACACTATCCGAGTGAACTAACTTCTAGATTAGACTGCTGTGTTTTTTCTTACATAATTTGACTGGATTAGCAAATATTTATAAGGAACTATTTAAACACGGAATGGAAAAGTGAATAGGTAGGTAGATTAATGAATCCAAGCTGAATCTTTGCACCATGACGCGATAAAGGTGACCTTCTATCCCACTGGAACGGGATGCTTACATGTGCTCATTATTTAGCATCATCTAGAGAAAAACAATTCTGTTATGAATCCAAATATGAACAATCCAAATATGAATAGCAGGTATATTGAGGAAAATGTATTCATCTTTTTTTCTAATCCCCAAGTTTCATTCCTGAAAATATTTCCTCATAACGCGTAATTAACCTGAGGGTGAAGCCTAAATAACCTACTCGAGAAATGCTTGAGATGCAAGTTACAATTTCTTGGTTTAGCAGGCGGACAACGTTTGTCGATGAGATAAGATGGAGTGGGAAGTTAGGAACTAATTTTAGGAAGGAACTGAAATTTAGTATTGATTTAGTAATCATCAACGTAAGAGCACCTAATGTAGAGGCAAACAGGAACATGTTTTCGTGCGTCAGTGGCCGTAATCGATCCTGCCTTGCTGTTGTGAACGAGAGCAATGTCTGAGAAGATTATCAGTTGGAGAAGTCCGAAGGTGCCGTATAGGAAGTATTTGATTAACGTTCCTCCAGTGCAGCCGCTATCCAGCTCGTCATTATTTTGCCAGTATATCACTGCTGTTGCGATAAACCTGTATGAATAGGCAAAAGATTTCTTGTGAGTAACGACATTGCATAAAAACATGTTTACATATGTGTCGGGTGCACATGTCGTGCATCGGAGGTCGGAGTCGTATCTCATGTCATGTTACATGCCGATGTAACTACGTCTATGAGCTCAATACGATCACTGACTTCAAATCCCGACTGACGACGTGACTTCAAGATATGAGGATAAAGCGAAACGAGAGTGTTATTCGTCATAGTTATATTATACCAGAAAAGCATATTGACAATATTACATATCATTCCATACAAACAAAGGGGGCAAACATCTAAACATCTTCAATGTCAAAATTTGCCACTTGCCAAACCTCTTTTACTACCGAAAATCCCTCTATATATAAAATAATTACTCACATAAACACGTACGATACACCTATTCCCTATGCATTGATAGCCTGATAGATTGTTTACGCACTATTGTCCGGTTGACTTTGACAAAAAGGGAAAGGGTACACACTGCGATTCCACGTACAGAATATGGAAAGGTTTAGTAAAAAAAAAAGCGAAACAAATAGCAGCACCCAGCATCACGTATTTCTTCTACCCTTCGTAGCCGGGAACTAACATGCACGACATGTGATGACGCATAAATAGTGTACCCTTTTTATTCAATGTAACAATCTGTCTGTAACATCCTCCTCATCTCATGCCAACTGGCTTAACTCGCTCATTATATATGACTCAAAAGTGTAAATGTGGAAAACTGTGTCTTGTGTCAGTAACCCATAAAAAGGGCAATGAAAAAAGTGAGGTCAAGAGGAAGGGCTTACCATGAGATCCGAATAATGAGGTCGCAAATTCCTGGAAGCACAAAATCATCAGAGCCAACGTGCCATCTTCGGCCAAATGCTTGGAGAGCTGGCATCTTTGGCTGTAGGCTTCAAGCTAACCTGTCCAGATTTCCAGAGGCAAGCTATAGAACACCAACCCAACCAACGTCGCGTCGTTCATACACGTTACGCTGCTGACAGGAGTCTCCTATTTTAGTTCCATTGATAATGATGGGTAATCAGTGCAGGACATAAAATGTTGCACTCATACGTTAGTCTGTATGGAAGATAAAGGAAATCAGACTCAGACAATATTTGGAAATTTTAATTAGCAATTTCAATTGGTAGTATACCATTATGCCTACACCAAGGGGTACGTACGTACGTACAGAACGTAAATTCGGAAATACTTGTTCGCTTGTGCATTAATGCATCTCTGCATTCTACACACGAGCTTGATTTTCTTGATACAGTGGAAGCGGAGACGAGGGAACAAATCACAGTTCCCTTCTCAATTCTCAAGCAGTGTATTTATTCCATAGCAATGTTGATACCGTATCTCTGCGAGCTTGTCAAATAGCCCTCACGTAGGGCCTACCTCTTGAAGGCCACGTTTGGCAAGATATTTGGTACATAAAAATGTGTATTAGGCTGTGTGATTTAACTTTAACTTACAATCGCGATGCAGAAGAAAATGTGCTGAAATCTTGCGAGATCCTAAATTGCAACTGGTCTAAGTATCGCAAATACCACAAAAGTGCAAGAGTGTCTAACTCTCAGTCAGTATCGCATACTTTTATACAGAACATACGTCTTTGATATCAAAATGATACGTTTTTCTTGACACAATCAACCTACAAGTATGAGTATCAATGCCTACATACTTATGCATATACATAGTATAATATTTTATACATATCATCACAAACACAGGCGATAAAGCCTCAATTGAGACACGTAATGAAGGGCTAATCAAGTCTTGCAACTTTTTTTTCGGCTTGCACTAAACTTGTGACTTTTGCTATATTTTTTACGACCATATACAAGTGCAGTATGTATATGTAAATGACTTGTAAATTGTAAATAGCGTCAGCGTCTCATCGGCTTCAATCCAATCTTAGCTGGCTTTGGCTTCACAGGGTTTACACAGGGATTGCTCAACAATTAGTGAATGATCATATTATGTATCTTGCATAAGCGTCGCTATTCAGCTTCTGTTGCAAATTGCAAATCTCAAATACATGATACTTGAACTTCACGACGACGAACAATTTTTTGTGAATTTATCTACAATCCATCGAATGGATGCAAGCACGGAATGACCATAGTATATTGCACATTTTTTAATCGTCTATTCATTCAGATGTATACGAAGGTGTTTTTTCTGCTCTTATAATTTGCACCTCTAATCTTCAAATTTACTCAACATACATACCGTCTTGAACTGGATTTTGTGTCCTATCGCAGAATATCACCACGAATATCTTATCACTTAAAACTAACTTGTTGCACTAGAATCTTATTTAAGGATGATTGCATTCTAGTTTGAGACCAATAATGGTCTAAATGCTCCCTCAAATATGAAATAGTTCTCATTCCTATTGACCCATCAAAGCTCTTAGATTGTAATTTGAAATCTTGGTCAGGCAAAAGGAAATATTTTTTTGATTTTGTAATAACTCCTAAAAATACAAAAATATGTGTACGGGAAAACCACAGGATTTAAGCAAGTACAAAGTAGGTTTACTCTGTAAAGTAGCATTATTATCATATCAGCAACGACCAATATTTATCACTTCATTGGTTTAAAGTGATCATGATAGATTTTCTCTGTATTATTGTTACCTCGTATGTTTTACGTCAGCCGTCAGCCTATATAAAAACCACATAAATGCAGGGCAAAACGTCAGATTACTGGAGTTTTGTAATGTTGCAGACAACTTTCGCGATGATTAAATTTTAACTCCTGTCTATGAAATTGTTGTTTGTAACTTGAAGAATCGTGTGGATAACCAATTCACTTTTCATAAACACTATTTGCACAATTTTGACCACAATTCCACTGTAAGAAAACAAGCTTATTGTATATCCTTGGTGGATGGACGTGACAATCCGTGACATGGTCTTAGCTTAGCACAGGTTAAGTTATAAATACATCCGTTGTTGAACGGATGCCGAAAAATCCTCTACTTCCATTCAGGCTTCGGCTCGCCTGCCATCGAATGACTTGTAGCTATTATCCTACGGAGTGTTTTCATCTGTGTGTAAACTTCGTCGTATTAAATCAATTCATTAAAAACTAGGAAGGTCGTGTAGCCTAATTGTTTGCTGTGTCAAACATGCTTATCTTATAATTTACATCGAGACTTGGATGCCAGTTTGCTCCGACGCCAATCGAATTACGAATGAGAATATGAAAATGCATGCACCAACTGCACAATGTGTGCCACAGGTCCTTGCTTTGCCATTTGGCTAAAATCACGTTCACTACCTGTGAACTGTGCACCACGCTGTGTAGGTCGTGAAATACAAAGTGTGTGTACCTACCTGTAAATGCACATGCAGCCAATAATACAGGCAATACCCTTTGCACTTTGATTATGTGCATGTAAATAAGACTACTTAAAACTGAGCCCCATCATGATGATGATATGATGAATACACATTTACTTACTACTACAGTAATTGCCATGTCTTTGGACGTCTACTCGAACATTATTCAAATCTACATCTTTTGTCAATAGGGTTGACAGGAAGAAGTGGAAATTGGACCTCCTTATTCAGCTGCAGCTAAAGACCGGCTTAAGGTTGTGCATGCATACATTTACCTGAAGTCCTTATCCCTTTTCTTTATTTCAAGGCCACTCTTTCCAAATACGAGTCAAGTACGCCCCACATAAACGACTTTGCACCCCTGTCACATGTTACGAAAAAGTGTGCATCGGATATTCGAGGCTTTTAATTGTATGTAAATATTGCATTGCGGCAATGAAAGTAAATATTTAGTAGTTAATAGTTTACAGGGCTTGCGAAAAACAAAAGTTGGAAAGAATAAAAGGAAAGTAATTTAACCAATTTAAAAGATTTTCTATTTTCCTTTTCCTTCAAGTTTACACACAACATGCGTGATTGCTATTTGTGGATTTAGCCTCTTAAGACGCATTATTGTATGAGTCATGAGACGCTCACTTGCGACAAGTCTTATTCAGTTATTCTAATTCCAATACAACCAATTTCATAATTAGAATTTTTTGTTGTTTGCATGTATGCGTTGGTCTTGGTCATTATATTACGTCTATTGTATCCCGGTAGAGAATACATAAATCTTCATTATTTAGACTACCATTCTTTCTAGCATGCAAGGAATCATTTAATTCTCTCATTTTTTGCCCGCCTGACAAAAAGATTATGTGGGAAAACTTACTGTAAATGTTTACAAGTCAGCACATTGAAAATTCATGTAAATCACACGGTTTAGACTATAGTAGTATGCGTGTGCATAGACATATAGCTCTTTTAGTCGCGATTGTGCTATGTATCAATGTATCTTTGATCTTGTGATGACGACTGCAGGATAAGAAAAAATACTAATATGTATAATACTCCTGGAAGGAGGCCTGTAAAAAATAAAACCGGTTTATAGAGCTAACGTCAACAACAGACAAAGGCTATAAACGAGGTAATATAACTTATAATTATTTTCGACCCTCCGCCTCTTACACACAAATCTTTACATATGGTATTAACTATGAAAATACCTAAAGACTATGACAAGTTACGATTTTGTTATATGTATTTTGATATAGGTATGCTATATAACCTCTAACCTTGATTATATATAATTATCAACACCAACTGAACTTTATCGCAAACAAAAGCGATCACAAAAAAAAAACTTTTTCCAGGTACACTAGATTTAGATTTTGAGGCGACTAAAATCATACATTTACAAATAGATTAATTGCTGTCAGTTGGTCCAAAGCAATTTTCAATACTAATCCTGTTTGGAAAAGGTTGAAGGTTACCAATCCAAAAGGCGCAAAAAATGCACTAACAAAATGCAAGGACCACTTTCCGTACCATTACATTGTACCCTGCATTGTGTTCAGTGAACTATAATTTGGTAATATACGACAAAAAAACCAAGAACCTTCACCTTGGTTGATAAAATTGTATAATTTTGGCAACTGGAGACTGGATCTCCTTCATGAACGCAATTCAATGAAGCCTAATTATATAAGTACCAATAATACCAGCGAAAAACGTGTTAGCACGTACAACGTTTAATCGGATATGGAAATAATTATTAGGAAATCACCAAATTGAAATGGTTCGTTCTTGCAGAAAGTTGATTTGTCAGTAAAGAAACGAGCTCAGCTATACACAAAAGTGTGTTCAACCATGCTCTGTGGTATGAAAACTAAGTACGTGCACTCCTTGAGTTTATAGGAAGTGAAATATGCATAGCGTTTGTGAATGAAGTGACAAAGGTCATTGTCAATCTCAAATTGTATCACACTCGTAATGACGGCTGAGGATACACAGGAAAGGACTAGTTTTGCATGAATTGCTGGGAATAGCATACGGATACAGTACGTAACGGTAAATGCATAGAACCAGTTTTTCGAAAAGCGAACTATTTATTTTGCATCAAAAATTTTAACCAATGTATAAAACTATAATAATACAATACTTACCTGGTGTGGATCGAAGAAATTCTTGAATTCAACAGTTTTAATACAATATTTAAATATTTACTAGATTTATTCACATCAATTTGAAGATCAAATTTTTTTTTCACTTTGCGTTGCACTAATTCGAACTTTTTATCCTTGGCTGGGTCTACCTTAACGAGATGCACGCAAAAATTTCAAGTTCATGTGCTAATTGAACTTAACTTGCAACTTCCTTTAAGCAAATCCTTCAAGAAAGGTTCTTGGTTCTTCCACTTCTTGCAACAACTCTGACCAATGCAGGATTCAAACTCGGACTGGCTTTACTACTGTTGCGATGCCTGGTTGTGGTCTAATACTTGAAAAACATCCTCAACAAGGAAGACTATCGTGATTTGATGATATTTTCTTCGTAGAGAGCATCCCATCATCAGTATACGGTCATGATACAAGAAGAAGTGATAAATGAACTAATATAGAGGGACGAAATGGAAGAATGCAAAATGATACAAAAAAAATCTGCAGAAAGGTGGTGTACGCCATACCTTTCATGAAGATGATGGTCAGTGGAAGTGCGATAACTGGTACCACATCTGGGTACGCCTGTTCTAGACATGATTGCATGAGATACCCTTACATTATATTCATACGTGATTACAAGTATTACAATTGCAGACCAGACTGCTATATTGAATCGAAATTCAAAAGATGATATGGATAATATATGTTTTTAGCTTCCCTGTTCCCTATTATAAACAATACGACGGGGTTAGATGGATAAAATGATGTACTTTTATGTCTTTTATAAGACACGCATACATTGCCAAACCTGCGAATGCCACATGCAAAATGTAAAAAAATATCTGTATGCGACGTATACCTATTCATAGACACAAAGCAGGTAATTTCAGTAAGCTCAATTCAAGCCACTTATAACTCGGTATATTTTTACAGCTTTTGCACAGTCCCCTGTAATTACGTACATACGTACGTACACTGCAGGAAACTACGATGCCGTAATCAGTCACCGTGAAGACTTGAAAAAATGAGTTGCAATAGTCGCAAAGCAGCTTTTTTCTGCTACTGGATTATATACAACAGGAGCCATATTTTAAAAGATTTGTGTTGGGATTGGGCTGTGGATATTTCTGTCACTTTATGGGTAGGATACATAATTTACGGGTGGGTAGAATGGATGTATGCGACGAAATTAGTAGTTTTGAAATATGTGCAAAAAAGATGGGCAATAATTTCTTGATTTTCTAAAGATGTACTTTTTACACTTGAAATCGTGTAAATCCCCCACATCTATTCTATTGCGAGTACAGACAATACTTGGTCATTATTATATTCCACAGAGACCCGTCTAGTCTGTCTTACAAGTAATTCTTGATTCCGTGGTGTAGGTGGATTATGTATTTTCTACTGAAAGTGACACTGAATCTGAATGTCAATATCGGTTTAACATTAGTTTGGCGTCTGACATGCATGTTTGTGCTTTCTGTACATGAAAGTAAGTAGAAATACAGGTACCAGTCTAGTCATCTTGTAATTAGTAGGTATTATAAAAAGTGGCTTAAACCTTGAGGCCAATACTTGAAAACAATTTTTTGTCACTTGTTTGCCTCCGCAAGTCTGGAAATGTTATGATGGAACTGGATCACTGGATCTGTACGTGGAAACCACATATCTATACGTTGTTTTTTGCTGAAACTGTAAGGTAGTTTATAAGCTATAAAGTTCTGATTGGTTTATGTGGTTTAAGCACCTAATTCAATATATGCAAATTCGTCTAGTTTTATGAGTTCCATATTCGTGGATAGTAGATATGATTTCTTCCCACGCTTCGTGATACTAACTCTCTTGTTTTTATTTTTGAAAATCACAGGAAGTACCGACATTTCTTAAGATTGTTGTGCATTTATTTGGTTTCATTTTATGTAATTGTCTATGAAGTTAGCCCTCTTGAGTTTTAACCGCACGATGAGAAAAATAATGTATGTACCTATGCAGTATTAGCTCATGATGCCATTTTCATCATTTTAGTTTCTGATTGATATATTTCAAGGTAGATATATTATGCATCCTAAGACTATCGTGGGTAAAAATACCGAATACTGTACTTTTCCGTTCGACTGGAATGGAAAAATTGGGTTGGAATTGAGTAATCTTTTGGAAATAAGTATGTTAGTCAAGTTTGCACATTTGATAATGTATAGTACAGTTGTTGTTTGTTGCTGTTGTTTTCCATATCATTCGCAGTCAAGGAACAATACTGGTGAATGCATTGTTTAAATCCAGTTTTGAAACTGAAACTATCTATCAGGTTTCTTCTTTCGCCCATGCCTATCTAACTCGGAAATCTATTATGCACTGGTTTTGCAAATTATACTGCTGCAACCATAGATGTAATGGTAAATATTAGAAAATATAAATGAAATATTGTAAATGAAATGGAGTACAAATAAGTACTATCATTGGGACATGGGTACAGTAAGGTTTAACAAAGTCGCCAAATACTCCTGTTTAAAATGTTTTATTAAAGAAACATCTATAGGCATACCATACTAAATACCGCACCGCAAACCAACGTCGCATTAATGGCATTTCCTGCTGTTGTCTGAAATATATCCCGCCGATCTGCTTCCAGGGGCGTTTAATCAACTATTTTCACCTTCTGATTTTTATCTTAAGACGCATCATTCAGTAAAATTTATTGTGTAGTTGGTGCCCAGAATGACTACATTAATACTAATAATAATGCATTGAAACAGTTTTGAATAATCAGCTTTCGGAAATCCTTTTATTTCTTTCTGATGTTTGAACATCAGGAAGATGAGCCTATAAACAAAAGTTGCTATTGTGCATAATCTATTGAGTACTTAATTCGGGACAGATTAGATTTTTGCGCTCGAAAACAAGCTATCCCCTTTTCAGAAGTGTTGTTTAATAAAGATCCACAAATTCGTGTTCGGGTAACCATCACCTCTCCCCGTGGGTTCTGGGAGAAAAATTACGAGACACTTTTGTAAGCAAGTCTAACATAGTGTGGGCCCTGTCGGTCGTGATATATTTAGACACTATTGTTGTCGGTCTTGGTGCCTGGTATATACAATCTTCATGCATTGGTTTGTCCACCCTCGAAATAATAATATGACGTGACTCATGTTTACATTCACAACAACCGGCGGAGCATTTGTAGAAGTTGACTCGCTGTCGCGATGTTGCTTCTAAGAATATGAAGGAAGCTAAGAAAGGATTCAATTCCATTTACATATTATGGGTTGTCAAATGACACGAGGTGAGTATGCAGGATATTTCTGTTCGAATTTACTATTTACTTCAACTCTGTTAACAAAGACTCCTTTTCAGAGTATGAGTCAGATGCGTTCAACGACCGTGGCGAGTAGGATAACCGATGGAAAACGAGTGACTCTAACAAATGACTCCTTTTCAGAGTATGAGTCAGATGCGTTCAACGACCGTGGCGAGTAGGATAACCGATGGAAAACGAACCTTCAAGAGGGATTACAATGTTCGATATTATCATTTAGGGTTAGTCCAACATGGTCGTTTCTGCTGTTCATGTTCTGGGAATGTTTTTACTACATTGTCGACATTTTACCAAGTCCGGAAATGCATGATGTGCAGACGATATTGCTAATCTTTTTGTTTCGAGCTTTGTATTTGTTCAAGCGTATTTGAAATCCTTATGCTTCTTTCGGGAGTGCGGCGTTATTCTGTTGATGCTCTTTGGACTACACTGCATAAACCACTGGATTACGATTCAGAACACTGCACACGCATGAATTTCGCCACTCGTTCATTTGTTTCATGATATCCATGCATGTATACTTGGAATATGCAATGGCTGACCTGCTCTGTGTCATAATCACGGCAACGTATTGGGGTTCGGGACCTGCAATATGGTTGTGCCTTCAAGGTTTCGGTAAAATCCAGCGTTTGGTTTACTTCATATTGGTACTGGGAACGGCTATCATACTGTAGGACCGACTGTTTTTGTAATGTCTAAATTACGTACTTATGATGGGTGTTCACTGCTAAGGGAAATTTTAGAAAAGAGAGTAGAAGCATTCAGAACAGTTTACAATTTAGAAAACGCACGAGCATCTAATTGTAAGTTCATTTTGAAACGGTTGATTGAATGCACTAAGGCCTTTACAGCTAAAGTTTGGAATCTTTCTATTACCCGCACTCCTGATTTTGCTTTGACTTATTTTGAAACATCACCGCCAGAACCACAGCCGCAAAGTGCCGCAACCGCAATTAAAATATTTACACGATGTATTAATACGATGTAGTATTGCTGCTTGCTTTATTCGCAACTTGTGTTTGTATCGGTGCAATTTAATGCAGCGTTCTGTTTTAATGGTTTGTAAGTACTGTTTCGATAAAACTACCTATTTGGCAATGTAATTCAATGTATACAAGGACAAGCCCTGCCTGACATTGAATGACGGTGTGTTCCAAAGCTGATACGAGGCAGGTGAATGCCACTATATAACTACATATCATTTATAACAACGTTGTGACGTTCAATTCTCCAAGACGGTTGGTTGTAGTGATTGTTTGCCTAAGATGGAAGAATATATAATAAATTCTCTAGGATTTATTGTAAGTTCAAATCTTGTCATTAACCTTTCAGCAAATTGCCTAGCTAGCCCCCGTCTAGATGTATTATAACTTGATTGCAATTTCGCCACCCCGGGTTTTTCCAGTTTTATTAGCTTACCAACTTTTCACAAACATTAATACATATGAAGCACTGTCACTAACCTTTACAAGAGTTACGAATTTCAGAATGTGTTCACAAAGTGAGAGATGCTGTCGGGATATACGACTTCGTCAATTGCCGCAATTTCACATTTTTAAAAGAAATCCCAAGCCAGCCTTTTAACATATTATGATATGTGATATACTTAGTTATAATCGTTCAAGCTTTCAAGCTGTTGTTGCTAAATACACGTTGCATTCTAGTTTTTATAACAGTTACAAGTTGTAACTCACGTTAAGTTCAAAGGAAAATGCAGGAATCAATCAGGACAGAGGCTAACATTTTTCGTAATAAAAGCATAAACATAATAATATTATTGCACTTCATTTTGTACAAATTATTAACTGAGGAATAAGGACAAGCTTAATAATTAATGCGAGCAACAAGATTTGTATACAAATATAACATTTTAAAAATCAGTTTAAAGCTCCTTCGGCAAAACCGTCGCGTTGTCTCAGATTATGCACTTGCACTGGCCTGATTCACGTCCCCACTCTCGTTCTGACTTTGACTGCTGCGTCGACTGTGATGAAGGGCATTAAAGGCTTCCCTACAGTTAGCAATGACAAACTCATGAAGCCCCTTCTCCATCCGGTGGTACCAATGATCAGCAAACATTCTCGGAGAAATAATGATATCCTGAAAGTCTTTCCTGTCAGCCCATCTCAATTGCCAACGTGGACCTGCGTCAGGTGTCTCCAACCAACTACACGAATTCCCACAATAATAGCTGACGTCAATAAGACAGTACTTTGAAAACAAATAGCCCAATACAATACAAATAAATCATACCTTTCACGTTGAGTAATATGCAGGATTTTTCCAGGAATGAACATTGGTGTATAAAATGGATTATGCTCATAGTGGTTTCTACTTTCTGGCGTCATTCTTACCTACACAATATCAATTATTGCAGAAATTTTATACCTCGCATTGCCTGTAATTTAGTTAATACGTATTACTACCGATTAGATTAACAAATAATGTCTATAACTCACGCTGGTATGGTCTTTCAGACAAGTTTCATTATTTTCCTCGTCCACATCCGTCATGTCTGGGATCTGCTCAAAATATTCAAACGTGGGCAACTTTTTCGACATGAGAAACCTGTAACCTAGGATTAACCGATACTTTGGCGTTTGACATGACTGAATGGCTTGGGCCAATCTATGACTGAAGCGTTCCACCGACGGAATGTTGATTCTGGCTACAATATCATCACCATAAGTCACGGTTGTCACGAAACTTTTCGAGAATTCTGCTGCATCCTTGTTTAAAACACTGCCAGGAGGGGAATAGCAGTACACCTGGAGACTAGGGTACTCATAGTACATCATCATACCCAGTAAAGTGGCTACCGCTCCACCAGAACTTTGTCCTATTAGCACCACTCTGTATTCAGGATACTTTTCACTAAGATTCTCTAAAACTTTGTCTTTCTCCAGCTTAGCCTTTATGTTTCGTGCCGTAATCAGCATCCCATGGTGGGCTTTAAAATGAAGAGGTAAACCGGGTATTTCCAAGGGGGACGGCCAAGCTGTGAAGTTGGTGAGCATGTCGCGAGTTGTGAGTGTCCCACGCACAGCAACAATCAGTGATTTTGTACTGTGGTCTGCTGCAACGTACACGGGGGGCTCGAAGTAGCCATTTTCAAAAGAGATGTAGACAATGTCTTTTTGATCAACTCTGGCAGTTTGCCAGAGTGCAGACGTATTGCATAAACAGCAGTTGTCTCCTTTGATGAGGACCCCATCTGAGGGTCTAACACAGGCACAACACTGAAGACTACTCCAGAGACGGGAAAGGCCCCGCTTTTTAAAATTTTTGACGAGGAAGGCCTTCCATCCATAACATCCGTGAATGAAGCGGAGGTAGTGGTCCAACAGTACGATTTCCTGCTTGGACGCAAGCACATCAGGAGACTCTTGGTGAGGTTTGAGGGGCTGAGTTGTAATTGGGAACAAGACGTTGTTCCGACATATACACGTTACTGGCCCTTCTCCAAGTCCATTCCGTTTCCGGACTGCTTCTCTCCTGGCCGCTTCTTCGTTTTGGGTTCGGACGTACAGCGCCAAGAGACCTGATAGTACGTCAGTAGTCACAAAGTTGGAGTCTCGGAACATATGACTCATTATTCCTAATGTGGAAAAATTAATGAATTGGTTCAGTAACTTGCAAATCAGCAGAAGTTTGAATTGTGCAATAAAGGAGTAACATACTTCCAGCCTCTTCAAAGGCACCCAGGACCGTATCATCTTTGGAGGAGTTGCAGCAGAAGCAGGTCAATTTTTTTAGCCGGGCTGTCCAATACAAAGCTCGTTTCGTGTGAGGCAACCCGTGATCATTACTGGCATTCTCCGTTTGGCCATTTTTCCCCTTTTCGGTAAGTGACGTATCATATCCAAGGGGGTCGTAGAGGGCGACAAAAAAGAAAAACATGACCAAGATTGAGATCCAGTTACACACTGTAAATTCTGAATTAGAAAAAATCACAGTGATATAAATTACGTTACGTTAATTCACTACTTTTACATACAAAGTATACAAGATTTGAATTGAATTGAATCGCATACTTTTCATGAAAGACAGTGCTTCAGGTTCTTCCGGGCATCCCAGCATAAATGGATCTCCATACGCCCATGCCGTTCCCAAAATGTTCCAGAAGATATCGAGAAGCTCAAAGAAGCACCTTATATAAATAAATGGAACCACTCGAACCCTCGCCTCTTCATCCAGAATACTCCCAGCCATGCTATTCTTGACCACCAACGCATCGGTCAGAATAAGCATGAGCAGCATGGCCAGCAACCCATACAGATATATTTTGAAGTGGTCTCCATCCGGACACCCAAAATGCGGATCGTTCCTGAGGAACACAATGAGTGCCCCAATCAACCAGCATATTTTCACTGTGAGGTCGACCAAAGCTGGAAACACAAAGTCGTCTGAACCCACAAGCCACTTCCTCCCAAAAGCAACAATGGCTGGCATTCTACTGCACTGTGGTCACTCGGGAAATCCCGAGTTGGGTTATCTTGATATTTTCCCTTTCTTTGATATCATGAGAACCAAATACAATCCCAAAATTCTTTGCCTTTCTCAATATCGTCTTGTGACATTGCTTTAAGTTAGCCCACTTTTAAAATAAATAGTACTCACTCAAAAATTATTTTCCCAAATTTGGTAAACACAATCACAAAGGAAGGAGGCATGCAAACAACCTATGTAACAATTTCGCTATATTGTTTGGATTTTCCCTAAATTAGTCCCCACATACTTTTTGGACAAATCACCAGAACACATGAGTTGCGCACAAGGTAGGTGTATAGAATAAAAGCGAAATTATTAGGTCAAGTAGGTATGTTTTAACAGAGTGCCGTCGTGACTTGAAATGTGATGGCCATCCCAAGTCGACTCTGTAAATATCGAGGGAGTAGTAGTTAGCAGTCACCTCCACTTCAATGCAACGCGCATATCTCTCTTTTCATGCATAATGTATATGATAAAAAATATTCTATTCCTATTACATCAACAAGTACAAACTGTCATTCATCATAAACACGATATATGCAGCCCCAACTTCCAACTGTCTCACTAATTCTCTTTGCCACTATGCATTTTTATATAATGACGGTTACGCAGTGTTGGTCGTAAAGGATATATTCGTACATGTAAATGTGAGCGTGGTGTTCAGGTGATAATTGGCGAGTGTAACACAAAAATCTTGATGAGAAAACGCATTCATCGAGTCGCATTGTTGTGAGCGCATAGGCACACACACGTGTGTACCCTAATATGCAATAAGTCAATTCAGTTTTGTTATTCAGTCGCGTAGTCCATCCCATTGTAAAAAAAAATCTTATGCAATCTTTTAGTTCCCTTACCTTAACCATACCAAATACTTATTATTCCCTCATTACTTTTTTATTACGTGTATTATCATTCATATAATATATGATACAAGACAAGACTTGTAAATAGATCTACAACCACAACCGTTACTCATCATATACCTAGATGTGACCAACAACAACGAATCACAAATTGGCTGCCTGTAGTGGACATGGACTGCAAATGGATTCGGTCAATGTAAGGACTAATAGTAAGTAAATGCAAGTATTTTTTTTCTGCATTGTTTAGTCGATACTACACCTGTTTTGCACGCATAATATATGCATTTTCAAGGCAAGCGGAGATTCTTTGTGTGCAAGGCATGCATGCATGTGAAAGATGTATTTGGCTGCTGCGTTGTTGCGTTAGTTGTGTGTAAATCACCATTCGTCAGATTAATACAAAAAAGTGAGCTGCCATTGCAAATATATCTACGCACGGCGTAGCCACTTTCGTTTGCATTATCTCGTCAGCAGTGATTACGATTACACATACAATTTGCAATCTTTCAAGGAGGATAATAAATGCCGCTTTGAAGACAAGATAAAGAAGAGCTTGGTAAATGTGCGTAGCAGTGGTGCTGGCTGTGCTGCTGAGAAACAAAGGATACGCAGCTCTCAGAGGGTTTTTGAGAGGTGCTAAAGTGCTAACTAGCAAAGAGAGAATGTGTGCATATAGAAGAGGTTTAGAAAGTTTAAATGGGGATTCGCATAGCTAAGAAGAAATTGCGATAGGACAAAAGTGCAAATTGAAGTAGGCACCATATTTACATATATATATATATGTATTATATATTCCTCGTACACACCGCTATATCATCTCATCATTTTTAGGTAGAATTCTCTGTATAGGGACAATTTCTGTCATTCATTCATTGCCATGTCAGTCAACGATCTTTTTGCATGTCCCCACCGCAGGCCTTCCCTCGCCTTGAGATAGTCCCTTTACATCGCATTCGTCTGCTTGAACAATGTCTTCATGGCTCATGGGATTCGATTCTTTCTTACAGAAAGTCTGCAGTTTCAAATTAGTCACTGAATGGCTGCCTGGGCCAATGATATGCAAATGATTGTTTAAAAAATTTAGACCACTAATTACGAAAAAAGAAATCAAAGTGAAAATAGCTGAAATGTCTTGGAGGAACACATATGTCATGTATATATTGAGAGAATTGCTCAGACAATTGCCTTACCACTTTTATCACTTTACTACTTCACTTACCCACCAGGATTTATCACTATCGCCGCAGATACATATCGCATCGTGCGAAGTCATATACCAGCAGGTATATAACGAACGGTGATAGGGTGATAGTAAAAAATGCTCTCACTTTCCACCGCATCACACTGTTGTTGCTGTTGTAAAATAAAAAGAGAAAAATGACTACTACACACCTAATGAGTTTAATGATTTGATGATAGATGTGTGGCATATTATCTCATTTGTTTATGGTGCACAATGCACCACGAGTTCTGCACTCTCTCTCGGTCCTACACCCAAATAAATGTACCATTTACGACATTTTTTTACTACCGCGATTGTGATGTGATTGCGGTTGTATAACTTTTATCGCATTTTTACAATTTGGTGCATAAAACCAGTCACACTGCTCATTTTGCAGTAATGCGCAAACAGCAGCAAAAGACATTCCATGCGACATAAAAATAAGTGTAATCGCATTTCCTCATCCGCACTTTACATCCGGGTGTGTAAACACGGGAATCGCTTTAACGGATTTTAAAACATAAAGGCACTGTGAACCAAAAAGGGGGACAATAGCTATCTTGTCTGCAGTATCAATCACTCGCGAATGATGTTTCAGACGTTTGAAAAAGTAATTGTTCATCTTTTGCAGAATTTTTTATGCCAATCTGGGTAATTCGTCACCCTTCTCATAATACTAAGCAAATGTTTCGCGAAACTCACTGTATGCGATTTAATCAGCTTATTAAAATTATTAATCAACAACGAAATTTACAAATATGCATATTATCTCATTAACTTACAACTTATATCGGCTGAACATCAATCAAGACAACAATTACAATTAATTAACAAGCGAAAGCTTATACCGTAATACAGTGGAACCCGATTGGGGTTTTTGATGAGGCTTGCACCTCGAGTAAACATTATAAAACTAGTGATATACCTGTTATGCAGGCATGTTATTATCCTAATGTAAAATGTGAATACATTGGTAAATGTCTTGCTAAAGACTCAATGCATGTGTCGTTTCGTAAATCATATTTTAAGAGACACCTCATCTTTGGTGCCTATTTCACTGGTAGAATTACCATAGGTAGTCAGATTGCTTCGACTTCGAACGTCAATGAAGCTTGGATAAAACCTACTCCTCTTTCGCTTAACACCTCCGAAGATCCGATTGTAAGGCTGGAAAGCAGCTTGAAGCGCATCGTAAATCAAAGGATCAAACTTGACCTTCACCGGACCAGAGAAATTCTGCTCAGAATAGAATGCCTGAATGGTAGGTCGCTGGTCTAGGTTGTTGGCAGGTTTAAAGTTTTCTTCTAACGGGATAAGGTTATTGGAAAGGTTGTCATTGATGTCGGCTTGTACAGGATCGTATGGTGTGGGAAAGAGGAAAAGGGATGATGCTAAAGATGATGATGGTGTTGTTGACGGAAGGGAGTTATCCATGGGAAAAACGTATGTTCGTGGTGACGTTGTTGGAGAAGAGTTATGCACAGGGAAAATATATGTCTTGGTTGAGGCAGTTGGCGAAGGAGGGGAGTTATTGACAGGGAAAATATATGTTTGGGGTGCGACGGTTGGGAGCGGAGGGGAGTTATTCGCAGGGAAGATGTATGTCTGCGGCGCGGGTGAGGTTGTTGGTGGAGGAGGGGAGTTACTTACAGGAAAAACGTACATCTGTGGCGAGGTTGTTGGAAGAACAGGTAATGTTATAGCTCGGATTATTGGGAGGTTAGAAAGGAACTGAATAGGTTTCTTCAAGGTAATTGAAGTGGTAGGGGCTGGAGGTGGTAAAGTCGAATGCATAGGAAAGTTGAATGAAGTGATAGGTGGGGAAGGCGTGCTTGTGGGAAAGTAGAATGTGCTGCTAGGTGGTGAAGATGTGGTGGTAGGAAAATAGAAAGTAGAGACAGGGGAGGAAGTCGTGGTGGGAGGAAAATAAAATGAGGTGGTGTTCGGAATCAGATAGGAGCTGAGTCCGACTTGATCTTCTTCAATGGAATCGTTTAGGGTAACATTATTCACCGTCGTTGTTGTTGTGGTCGTGAGCGGTTCAGTGGTTGTACTGAAATCACTGCTGGTGGTTGACTCTGTTGCTTGCTGAACGATGCTGGTCAGTGTAGTAGTCGAACTAGTGGAAGTAACCAGGCTTGAACTATTTCTGTCGTCATCATTGGCAGCATCAACGGGGCTGGTAGAAACGTCTGGAGGAGTACTTCCTGGGAGGCGGGTGGTCGGCGGTGGGTGGCTGAGGTGATTAAGAGACGTCTGATTACCGTGCTGCTCCCACATCAGTATGGGGTTAATAGTTCTAAGACTAGCATTATTATTGAGGCTGTGTCCGGGAGGGTGGTGCACAGTCAAGCCCAGAATATTTAAAATATGGTCTGATACCTGTTCCTTGTCGATCACAGAGGATCTGTTCGTGGGCTTGGCTTCCTCCCCAGGTTTACCACCACGACCTTTTCTCCCCTTGCCGAAACCGGAAGTGAACATAAAATGAAGGTGTCCTCCAATGCTTGCTGGTAGCTTTGGAAGGTTGGCTAGGGATGAGAATATACTTTTCCCACGTCTCCCTTTATGTCGACACGGTTTTTTGCCTTTGTGATCAACGAGTTCGGAAGGTGGGCCGTAGCTTGGTGAAGGTTCTGATGGGGGACGGCGCATACGATGATGTCGTTGGTGAGCTACTTGTACTCGGCTCTTGGGTTTGGGTTGAAGTAACCGCTTGTGTTGTCGTTGACGTCATTACAACTGGAGACGGAACAGGAGATGTCATCATAGGAGTAAACTGGGGTGGTGGAGGCGGTGGCGGCCGTTGCATTGCCATCATCATTGCTGCCATTTGGTTAGCCATCATTGGGGCTGGAGGTACTGGACTTGGCATTGACATCATTGGTTGTGGCATTTGCATTGGCATTGGAGGTGGCGATGGCATCATCGGCATGGGTGGCATTTGCATCATCATTTGCGGTGGGGAAGTGCTTCCTAAAGGTGGTCCTGGCATCATGCCCGGTGGGCCATATGCTTGGCGAGGCGGCGATTGAGGTGGAGAATTCATGGACATTTGTGGAGGAGGCTGTTGCATGCCCATGTTTCCCATCCCCATTGACTGTGGCCCTTGCTGCATCATCATGCCACCAGAGTTCATGTTTGACTGTCCCGACGAATGCATTCCATTCATTGGAGGCATTGCTCCACCTCCCATTGATGGTGCGGATGCAGAAGAACCTGCACTATTTGGCATACCCATTCCCATCCCCATTTGCATCTGCATTTGGCCACCACCGTTGTTGGCACTATTCTGAGAATTTGAATTTTGCATTCCTGGTTGTTGCTGGGCATTACTCATTTGAACAGCATTCGATAAGCTCATTCCATTCCCACCTCCTCCGTTATTATTGCCATTGGATGACGAAGAAGGTGACACGGATTGTGACGATGGATATTCTAAAGATACAAATCCGCCCAGACTGGGACCCTGGCCCTGTTGATCTCCGTTGTAGTTTGAACCATACAAATCGTTATTCTGACTATCTGGCCCATAGTCAAAGTTCGGATCTCCACCGTAATTACCTCCATTCGCGTTATTTTCATCATTTCCCCAATACGTTTCAAACTGGGCGTTCACATTGTCAAATAACCGTTCAACGTTCTCATTTCCTCTTCTTATACGACCATCTTGACTTTGATTTTCCTCTTGAACCCCCTCGTACTCTTCAAGTTGCGCCCCGCTTCCATCGTCAAAATCTTGTCGACTGTTTTTGTCGTATTGAACAACGTATTGGATGACTGGCTGTATCACAAACTTCTTGATGACATGGTTATTTCCTCCATGTCGTTCCATTCTTGGCATATTGATTGTGACTGTGTGTGCCGAGTCTGCTCGGTCAATTGTGACCTGAGGCTCGGTAGGATTAACTTGCTCTTGCTGTCCGGTATACTGCTCTGCTTGGTCAGCAGGGAGTGTCGAATAAAAGTCTTCGGATTCTTCTGGAAACTCATCCCTATGGATCTTGCCCCAATAGCGGCTTTGAATGTCCAAAGCACCTGTCAAATAAAAATTTACATGTCAATACATGCGTATTTAGATTTTACACCCTTCATTCGGTAGCATTTTCTAATTTTAAAAAATAATTAAAAGACAGATTCTTACCCATTCTAGACGCATATTGAGCCTGTGGCAAAGAGAACCCACTAGGTACCAAAATTTGTTTCGAAGTGTGCCCCGATCCTCCATCAACAATATCAAATGTTCTATAGTCCTCTGCGCCATCCACCCTCATGAAAAACTGGAGAATAATTATAACTTGATACCAGAGTGGCCGAAGTGTCCGTTTCTGTATTAAATGCTTCATGGTGCCCCACCACACCGTTTACGCAGGGGAACTCCCTGCCGTAATTCCTGTCGGTTTCTCACAAAACTTTGTCCAACTTTCACTTTTTTAAACTGGTTAAAAATTTCTCAACATTTACGATTCTACAAGTCCAAAGCATTCCACTGTTGATGAGAAGACGGCCAAGCTAAAAATCATCACGGGAGAGATAACGGTCCTGAGTTTTTATATGAACGTTTTTTGCTCGAGATGAAAACAAGTGATGAAAATGTTAAGGATATTGCTGACGTGTGATTGATGGGCGGAAGGAGGGTCATCAATAGTCATTTTGTACTTTTATAAATACCACCTCACTCATTAGGTATCATCATACAAATCCCCCCTATTCTTTGCGGTTAGGCATCACCGCACACAACGAAACAAAATTTTTGTTGAACTAAAGTGCAAGTGCATAGGCATTTCCGTAAGGACGGAAATTCACTTTTTGCCTGCATATAAATGATCCCAAATTGGATATTATGATTGAGAAAAATTGCTATTACATTAGCATAATCACTGGTGTAAAAAAACTCACCGTGGTGAACTGCTGGCACCTACAGTGGATCGGATGCAGGCAAGAGTTGCATTTTCTACTTGATCTGCTGAGACATCAATAATTAGTTTATTGCTGGCGGTCAGAAATTCATCGTTCTAATATGTATATCAATCAGTGAGCTCTTCTGACCACTTTCAAAAATGCTAGACTTTATCATCGATAATATATAGGCTCGCAGTACCGCATCACCCGCTCTTGGCAATCATCAAATTAGCATTTTAAAATCCATGTAATATACCTTTTCCTATAAATTGTAACGAAAAAAGCGTAGAGTTGAGTGGTTAAGTGGAAGAGGAGCTGCCGCTGCTGCTGCTGCTTATCCGAGAGAAAGTCAGCAGTTAACAGAATGATTTAGTTTTTTGCTCAAAAGCTATGAGTTGAGCTGAGTGTGAGGGACGAGGTAGACGACGGGTTAGGGTTGGGAGCAAAGATCCTGTTTAATTGAATATTAGGTAATAATCTTAAAGAACTACAAATTAGAGCTCATTTGGATTAGGGACTGATTTAGGGCTATTGAGAAGAAATGATGATGAGTGATGTGATGACGCATAATGATGATTATAATAGTGGAGAGCAGAAGCGCGATCAAAGTATTTAAGAAACAAGAATAGACAAAAAGAATGCTTTTTAGCTGTCGGCTCATTACTATCATCATCATCGAGGAGTTCAGGAGGACTCTCGGACCACAAGTGGTTCAACAGGCTCATTTTTTTTTAGCAAAGTGAAAGATAAAAAGAGATTTGTAATATGCACGTAAATGCACACTTTAGTTCACGCTCAGGGCTGTTATTGAGATAAATTGTAAAAGTAAATCAATTCTCGGGAAAATCTTCTAGGTTGGGTCGCCTCGTCGTCACACACGACGGCGGTTATGAATGAATGAACATGTCAAGTCAAGAACCTGTACACAGTAATGGACAATGTTGTCCACTTTTAAACGAGGAAATCAATTAAAAAAAACATATTTACTCCTGCACATTTCTTTAGGAATGTCGGTTCAACTTTTAATTAAAGACGACAAGAAGACCGTTTTATGTTGTAATTTATGTTAGTTCCTTGTCGTAAAATAGCACCCAAAGCGGAGGAAGTTGTCGACGCTACCTTTTTAAAGTCATTCAGAATTTAATTAATCTTCCGCTCATACACTCAATAGTAGGTACTCAGGGGGGTCGGTGCAAGTACTGATGAATCTGAATGTAAGGCTGTCGGTCGCGTCCGCGTCGAATTACTAACGCCACGCCACCGAATAAACGTTCTTGATAACACCAGACATTTCGAGACAATAATAATTTGTAATTATTATTCCCTTTCATCAATTTATGCTATGCAATCTAATTCCTCCAGACGTTCAGACTCTCCAACTCTCCACTACTACTATACTCCAAATCCAAATGCACATCCTCCCACTTCTTGACCAATTCGCCAATTCTCCAGCTCAGAGCTCTCATCCTCCTGATGGCTCAACAAGCGCTCCAAAGTTTCACGCATGGCAACACCGGCAATTGAAGGTGGCAAGGACAAGCTGATCTGATCTGATGTTGTTTTGGTCGTGGTGTTCTGTGCTGTGCTATAATATATGCAATGTAAACAGAGCAAGTGGATTTCTAAAGAAGTGGATGTATATACTGAACTCGGTTGTGGCGTACGCGTACTGGAACTGGAGCTGGAACTGGACTGGAGGAGGAATAGAATATATAGTAATTATACACTTGTATATTGATACTGTCAAAGTTGTAAATCTTTTTGTGTGCAAGTGCAAAGTGCAGTAACCGTTTAGCCAGCTAACCTAACCCAATATAAAAACCAAAAGGATTATTTTATCAAAGCTGCCAATGTCACAATTTCAAGCACTTTTCCGGCACCCAGTCTTGAAGTCCATCCAGGTATGTGGACTTTTTGGAGTCTCGTACCCTTCGGGTATATTATTGTTGATTTTTTAAGGAAACTTTTGCTTTGCTTTTAGTAACGCGGTTGTTATATGTATAATTGGCTAAGTGTAGCCACAGCAGGTGTCTGTCAAGTCAACTGCTTGCATGTTTCTGTAGCTCGAGTACTCGACATGTAAAACATTATTTTCATTTCTTTTATTAGTAGTTAGTTTTCCAACTTGAAATTTTAAAATCAAGGTAATTTGATGTAAACATTTTTTAAAGCGTATTCTGCATTCTTATTGGATTGTATTATTATTGCAGGTGGAGTAGTAACGGCACATAAACTTTCATCTGTTTCTTCTTCTCCTGCAGTCAGATCCTTTTCGTCAAGGAGAATTGGCACCGGATCGTGTAGATCTCCTTTTTTAGTAACTTATACGTGGCCAACCGGCAGAAAAATCGTGGCGTTGTCTTTTGCCTTTCGAGTGTACCGGACAGTTTTTACTAGTGGAAAGATGCATTCCGAACAGCGTGTCGTGGATTTCCCTAATGTCAGAATCATTGGAATTCCAGCTACAGCCGATAACTTTATGTATCTGGTAATAAAAACAAAGTTTAAAGCTGCCTGCAAGTAAAAATGTAAACGGGACTTGTTGTTGTTGACTTTAAAGCACATGGAATGGTAAAAGGTTTAACATATTTTGAATTTTTATTAGGTAATTGACAAAGGCTCTATGCAAGCAGTAGCTGTGGACCCAGTTGAACCAGATAATATTCTTGATGTGGTTCGGAAAGAAAATGTGACATTATCTGCAGTGTTAACAACCCATCATCACTGGTACCCAGTAACTTTACATTCATAATCAAATTAATTAATTACGATTATTGCAGGCTTCATTGGATTGTTGTTTGATTTGGAAAGGGATCACGCCGGTGGGAATACAGAACTCGTGAAAAAATACAAGGAAGAGGCTAATACTGTGTTGGACGTTTATGGAGGCGATGAACGAATTCAGGCATTGACAAAGAAGGTAAGGACCCGTCAGGGTTTAAATAAAATAAAATGACCGAATATTGACCTCGTATCGATTATTAAGTTATATTAGGTTAAGTTATATGTGCTCTTTCGAATACCGAGTATATAGTATTTTTGTAAACTAGGTTGGCCAAGACGACACAATTCCATTGGGTTCCCTTGAATTCCATTGCTATTTTACTCCATGCCACACCACGGGGCACATTTGTTATTATTTAAAGAGTCAGGACACAAATGTCCAAAAACCTGCAGTTTTTACAGGTTAGATTGATTTATGCTAACCTGGATTGATTTATATGCAATAATCTTACAGTAATTAATAAGTAATTGGTACTTAGCACACACAGATTTCATAAAACGCATTAATTTACTTCAAATATGTTTTGTCTTTGTGTCTGAAGGGGACACTCTATTTATTGCTGGTTGCGGAAGATTTTTTGAAGGAACCCCAGAACAGATGCACAACGCTTTGGTTAACAAGCTTGGCTCTCTTCCTGCAGAAACGGTTCGTTACATTTTAATTATTTACAACCGCAACAATAATCAATAAATCTCCTTTAGTTTTTTGTATTAATTCTTGTAAAATTCAATAGTTGGTTTTCTGCGGTCATGAGTACACCGTTGGCAATCTGAAGTTTGCTCTCAGTGTCGAACCCAATAATACAGTGATGAAGGAAAAACTCGTATGGGCAGAGGATCAGAGGGCTAAGCGTATAGCCACTATCCCATCCACTATTGGAGAGGAAAAGCTGATTAATCCATTTATGCGTTGTGTTGAAAAGGATGTCCAAACAATTGTAAAAGCCAATAGTGAAATTGAGTGTATGGGTAAGCTGCGCAACATGAAGGATAACTTTAGAGCGGCCTAATATTATTAAAACTCTAAAAGTTTATTTAGTTAAATCGTTATGTTAATGTAAGTTAAAATGCTATTGACATTCTTGAAATAAATCTAGGAATTTTAGGTTTAACTTGAAGTTTACTCCCTTTTTGTTGTATTATTAAAAATGCATGCATCACACCTCACATCCCAATACTCAAATACATCAACACCACTGCATTTACATTTCCGTGCAAGTACCACTTACTCTTCAGGATAATACTTTCTGGTTTTCACCGATTCTTAAGTCATACGATATTTAAAATCACGAATTTGTCAGAAGCCACATACCTCTGCATCCACCAATCGCCGAGCTTCATCCTCATTTTTTTTATTGAGGTAACACGTTTTGTAGAAAAAATGTGTATTAGTTTGCTGGAATATTTCCATTGTCAAAGGTATTCATCAACAACGTTTAAACAGGTTTGATTGAACCAGTTTAGTTGCCAGCTTGATAAGCCCCTACTGTCCAAAGCACATTTATTATATTCCGCTTTTAATGCAAACATGTGTCTTGATTCGGTTCGGTTTATATATTATATGTAACTGGGATATTGGTTCTGGTTTATAAGCGTTAATGCTACGGGATTATACAATAGCTTATTACTTACATGCATATACCCCTACTCTGTTATAGCTTTGTCAATTAATATACAATTTTCAAGGCCAACCTGTACCAAATGTTTTCATTCGTCCACAACAGGTGAAACGATCAACCATGAAAACATTTACTTGCATATACCTCTTGTTTCAGTTTTAAGTATGCGTAAAAAGGATACTTTGTGGAGATGATATCAAGCGCAAAAACAGTGACCTGACAACTTCACAATTTGTCACCTTCCCTTTATTTCTTTACTCCTACTGCTCCTAGGAGAACTTACTTCGCATGTAGTCAGTGACGCAAAGTGGAGCATTCATCTGACATTCTAAGAGAGCAAGTTAGTAAGCTAACTCATATCATCAAAAGTTCTCCCTCTGTGTCACATTTCTTTTCTCGAAGTGCTACCAACAAAGTGAATTTACCCTAAAGAGAACTCCCTTGAAAACATCTAAATAAGAAATAAATAAGTCAGAGTACCTACTGCCTACCCAAGGTGACAAAGATCCATTTGCGTTGCTAATTCAATTAGGCATCTCACGCTTTGTGTCTCCTTCAATTGCACAACATCAAGGTAAAACATAACAAACTTAGTGACGTCTCTCTTAGGGAATCTCTGAAACTGATATTCCCGTTGTTTCTTCTCCAACTTTTAGCCCGAAAGCCTCAAGGCATCTTATTTACTCTGTCACATTTCCCTCTACCGTCCCAAGTAAATTCTTAATGACAAAGTTTTCCAAATACATATTACTTTTCTCCAGGATAAAGTAACCACACGTTAGCTGCGGGAATCGCATGCTACTTTCGCAAAGAGATACTTATTAAAGCAGATACTCACAGCTTGCTTGCTATAAATATTTGCATTATCAAAATTACATCTATACAGAAGTATATAAGCTCATCACGATCTCCCGGATACATTATTTAACCTGGGATATTACTATGAACAAAACACACAATTCCCATTGAGCTTGCTGACATTTGACGTCTCATTCTTAGGCTCTTTTCCACTCTAATTCAATACACGAAAAACGTTTCATCCAAGAAAAAACTCGATTTTGTGAGATTTGCGGGGAAACATGTTTGTCACAGAAGGAAATCTCAAGGTGAGCCCTTATCACGCAGAAAACTCTTTTTTTTTTGTTTGTTTGAATAATTAAAGTTTCCGAAGCTAATTGTAGAAATGTGTATTACTTCGTGACTTTTCCATACATAATACAGTATTTGTCTGGCTTCGGGTCTGAATTCGCAAGTGAAGATTCAAGATGCCCCGACTCCTTACCGAAAGGACGAAACAACCCCCAACAATGCCCGTATGGCTTGTATGCAGAACAACTTTCTGGAACGGCATTTACAGCTCCCAGAGAGTTCAACAAGCGGTCGTGGCTGTACAGAATTCGACCTTCAGTCCTCCATCAGCCGTTTAATTCACTTCCTAACGTTGCGGTAGATAGGATTGTTGGGAATTTTGCAAATTTTATTGTCGAGCCCAACCAGGTACGACTTTCCTTCAAAAGTTTATACCTGATTTTTTAAAACTCTTTTGATCAGTGAACCTATATTGCAGCTCCGTTGGAGACCTTTTCCCTTGGCTGGTTCTGAAGGGGTTGATTTTGTCCGGGGGCTGAGCACGATATGTGGTGCTGGAGACATACAAACTCGAAATGGAATTGCGATCTATACATACTCATGCAATGCCTCCATGAACCAAGCTGCTTTTTATTCTGCTGACGGAGACTTCCTCATTGGTAAAAATCTCCTTTTCATTTGCTCAAAGTGTACGTTAAACTTTTTTAAACCTTCCTGTGTGTAAATCACATGGAATGCTTTTCCAGTTCCGGAGAAAGGGGTTCTAGACATTTCCACAGAGTTTGGGAAGATGCAAGTATCACCTGGGGAAATCTGCGTAATTCAGGTGAAACATGATGTTTCTCCGTTTTTTATTACTGTTATTTTTGTTGCCTCCTGAAATTGCATGAAATGTTCATAAAACATGTCCTTTTTGTGCTTCATTTGAGCAAAAAAAACATCCTTTTTAATAGTCTCCTGTCCAGTGAAATTCCTAGTCCGATTCGAATTTCCTCTCAAAGTACTCTCTTAAACATATGTCATGTCATAAAAATTCCGGCGGAACAGGTGCTGAAATGGTCAAAGAAACATATAAAAAAATCTTGTAGTCCCGTTTACACCTTTTACCATTCTTCTTCCTTGACTAATAAAAAACTGTAATTCTCCATATTTCACCGCTTGACTGGGCAAGCCTTTCATTTTGCTTTTCAATAAAACAAAGATTGACATGCATAGAGTCCGACTCCGACTTAATGCATAACATGTTTTTCTTCTTGTTTAGCAAGGAATGCGATTTTCTGTAAATGTCAACGGACAAACTCGGGGTTACATGCTGGAAGTCTTTGGAACACATTTCGTTCTTCCGCATCTGGGACCAATTGGTAACTAGTTAACTGCAATTAATTACGTACGCGTATGGTGCCAACACATTATGCAAAACATGCCATAATTGCTTTATTTGTTATGTAAGGTGCAAATGGTCTTGCCAATCCTCGAGACTTTCTCCATCCCACAGCACATTTTGAAGATGTGACTGGAGAATACACCATCATTGCAAAGTTTCAAGGCAAGCTTTTCCAAGCAAAGCAAGGGCACTCGCCCTTTGACGTCGTTTCCTGGCACGGGAATTATGTTCCATACAAATACAACTTGGACAACTTCATGATCATCAATACAGTGTCTTACGACCACGCGGTATTCACGGAAAGAAACTTACTTACTTTTGTAGTAAAATGGTGATTTTAACTAGAATCTAAAAGTTTTTGATTCCATCTTAGGATCCATCAATCTTCACGGTGTTGACAGCCCCCTCGGTCAAACCTGGAGTAGCCATTGCCGACTTTGTCATCTTCCCTCCACGTTGGTCAGTAGCAGAGAACACATTCCGACCACCTTATTACCACAGTACGTGTACAATACAAACCATTATTCTTACATTTTCTGTCTACTTAAACGTGCGTGCGGAGAAAGCTAATGGAAATAGATATTCAAGTGGAAAGCATTTCTGTCTCGTTATGTGTGTAGGGAACTGCATGTCAGAATTCATGGGATTGATCAAGGGCACATATGAAGCCAAAGAGGATGGGTTTGCTCCCGGAGGAGCAACGCTACATCAAATGATGACCCCGCATGGACCTGATAATCAATGTTTTGAAAAGGCTTCCACGTGCAAGCTTCAACCTGGGCGTGTTGCTGATGGAACAATGGTTCGTAAATGACTAAGAACGAATTTTGAAAATAAACGAAATTATCGGTAAATTAAACTGCGTAATTATGAATTTGTGTAGGCGTTCATGTTTGAGACATCCTTGTCTCTCGCTGTAGCTCCTTGGGCTGCGCAAAGTGGCAACTTGGATAAGAAATATTATGAATGCTGGCAAGACCTCAAGTCCAATTTCCACATGGAGGATTAAATCCGAAGGAAATTATGCCATCTATGCGACTCGTATGTATAACATGAGAATATTTGATTTTTGTGACCCCGTCGGATTATTTTATAAAATTTGTAATCCGCTGCCAGCCAGATACATTTCGTGCCATGTAGATACAAATATCTTATTTCTACCTTGGTTTGGGAAGTAAAATTACTAACAGATAAATAAGGAACAATAAATCAAAATCCTGCTTTTGTTTTTCCTTCTTATTATTGGGACAATCCCAGCTCGTTCCTTTTTCGCACGATATGATATTGCCTGCAATGAACATGATTAAACATTGCTCCATCCCCAAACAAAAGGGGAATGTGGGTCAATTAAGAAAACAATGAGAGAAAACGAAGGATTTACGGAAGGTCGAGGGAGCTCATGTTGTTTTCAAAGTTAATTTCTCTCTGTGTGAAGAGGGAAGACATTCTGGAGCACTATATGAAATACACCCACCACTGGGACCCCTTCCAAGAAAATGGTGAAAGGGAAAGCCGTTTATCACGGGAAATTGTAAGACATTTAATCCCTCGAACAAAGTCATTATTACTATTCCAGCCGTGAGTTCCACCTCACAAAATGAAAAGAGGCACGTCTTTATTACACAATTTCTTGCCCGGCCAAAAGTGGAAAACTCTGGGGAAACTTTTCCTTATTAAAAAAGACCCTCATTGATATTACCCATCCGGTGGAAAATGTTATGCTTTTGAGTGAAAAACGGGTGACCGTTTTGGCGTGTAATACATTAATTTCTTGGAGGGTTTTCTCCGAAAAGGTAAAATTAATGCTAAAAAGACTGCAAAGCGTAAGTGAAACTAGGCGGTAACTAAATATAACTTATTATTGACTTGGCTGTGGCGTACATTCCTGTATTAAAAACTTACTTAGTAATCACTCCAAGCATTACATATACACTTGTCTAGTGTATATATACAAAGTGAAAAAAAAACTGAATGTCACATTCTCAACAAGATGACATTTAGTCCACCATGTGCACACTTCTCAACTGCACACAACTCCTTGTCTCTCCCTGGTTCTCTTTTAAATGTCAAGATGAGCTTTTCACCCTGTCATATTCCTATTAGTGGGTACGGGGGAACATCATAAAGAAATTAAATATCAACTATGTGATCCAATGAAAATGTGATACATATATTGTACACATATGGCAAGCTGGAGATAAAACTGACCAAAGATGACATTTAGAGTGACATAGGAGACGGGAGACACACACTGGGCATGAAATTGCGACAACTAATTAGAACACTAATTGGCCTAAGAAAATGCCGTGCGGGTGGCAAGATAATAGAAAGTTTTTCGCAGCACAGAAACCCCCGCCGTTGTTCTCCGTCATTTTCTCATAAAATCGGGTTAATCTCTGACGCGAAGTAAATGAAGAAGATATTTTAAATATTAGCCTCTATTATTCTCGTCCTATGATGCATGCATGCATTAAAAGGGTCCTCATTTTCTGGCATTTGGATAAAATGCACAAGGGAAAATGGGAAAGATATGATTAGTGTGGGTGTGCGGTTTATTAAATCCTCAAACTGGAAACTTGCGATTTTCATTATCACCGCATACATTAAGTGACGTTTGTACTGCGTAGTTGTCACCAGCCGCCTATTGTTTTCGAACCCGTTTTGTTCTCCTTTTGTATTGTAAATAAATGGCATTATTAGCAATGAATGATACGACTAGTTTAGTTTACCAGCAAAGATTTTTGTATTGTATCACCGGAGGAGTCCCATCCCATCGCCAAAACGTATACACACGCTTGTCTTCGGGTGGATTCAGGCGTGATAAATTTTGCCTTTGTGGAGTACAAATGGATTTCTTTTCGACAAACTTGAGCTCTGCTTTGCTGTTCCTTCCATATTTTATCGGAGGATGAATGTTAGTGCTATAAGGTGTCACGTAGAGAGTACACTACACAATTCTGCTATTGTAACATCCAAACGATATCCTGAAAGAACCTCGCCGAGAGGAAAGAGGTGAACATTACTTATCGGAATAATGGAATACACACGAATACATGTTTCTCCAAGTGGATGGCTTGCATTGCCCGGGATTCCCTGTCATCTCACATTTTTTCAGAACTATATACTCGTACAATTCTTAGAAGACGCAGAGGAGCAGGAGCCAATATGAAAATTGGAATTACCTATGCCTAAAAGAACAAGGCAATCATCAAATTGCTGTTGTACTCCTTTAAGTTCAAGAGAGATACAATTAATTAAGGTGTACCTGTGCCGACCGGCCTTGTTGTTTACGATGTGGTGATACCCTTTTTTACTTTATGTGAAAATGGCTAATAAAATAAGTGCACAAGGTGCACAATATGCGTGTAAATCGTATGGTATAACGAAAAATTGGGAAAGGCGGTACACAAAAAAGGTTACTCGGTGTTGGAAAGACGGGATGGGAAAGTAATAAAAAGCGTGAGTTGATGGATGATGTTTCAAAAGTGGGAAGGGGTCTTTCCCTACGCTTAATGCACTGCATGTTGATGGGATGCACTCCATTCCTCATGTTTTGTTTGTTCATACATCATCCCATTTACACATTTCCATATATTAGAATTGGAATCGAAACAGGAGCAGGAGCAGCTCTGCACTCCACTTCTTTTCTTATTCGTCGAATAAAAATGTATTGCTCTTGTCTTTGTCCTGTATCTCCCCCACTTTTCTTGTAATGGAATGGTGCAACATTAGCCATGCTTTTACTTTGCGTAAAAGTGTGAACTCAACGTGAACGAAGGGGAAGAGGGAGGGAAAAGGAAATTCCATAATGTTGAGAAATGATGTAACAATGCCATGAAACCAGGTACGGATAGATGGATATGAATGAATGCACCCTGCGACTGAAAAAGTTCAAAGCTCTCCATTCATATGTAGTGAAAAAAAATTATTAAACAAAATGTGTGTAGAATGTTATACACAGTTATTTTGTATGCTACGACACAACTTCAACGCATTATCTACGGCGTAGCATTCAACCTTGGAGTTACCTACCGTGCACGCGTACACCAGAGGAATATGCTAATGCATAATAATGATCATTCACTTATGGTTTCTCCCTTTCTTTTTCTTCCTGATATAAAAATTGTCTGAATCGCATGGTTCCACTCTGGATGTCACTAACTTTTGTTCTAGGGTTGAGTAGCTAAAACTTACATAATATCATGGAGGGGAGGGGTGCGGCTCAACAAGACTCAACTCAGAAGGAAAAAAATCATTCATCACCGGGAAAAACGATAATAATCAAGATGAGACAGGGAAACAATGAGTGATTCACTCGCCTCGTTACTAAAGTAGACGGGAAACGTTAGTAATGATGATTACTTGAGTCCCGGAGCGGGTAATCAATATAAAGGGAAATGATGGTATTCAATAACAGCAGCTTCAACATCAGTTTTTGACAATTGGCAAGCGGAAAAAACAATGAACCTAACACGAATTTGTAATAGTAGTTATTTACATGGTTAATTACGTGTAAATTAGCAAATCACAGTAGTTATAATCAATGAATAAGTATTGCTAAATAGCAAGTGGTTTGGAGGTTTAGTTGAATGTAAGGTTTTAACAGAGAGATAACATATTTTGGTTTTACGCATGCTATACAACATGGTTTCACGTGCGTGACTGCATGATTTGATTACTAGCTTAGCGTCATATGCTATGCATAATCTTTGCAAACGTTTTTAAGTATATCTTATCGCTGAACTCAAATAAGTATAAGTACTGGACCAAAGTAATAATAGTGAATCATAGTTTAGTCAAACGCCGAAACATGCTGCATCAAATGCTCCCAGGGGCTTGTGTAGTTGTGTAATACATCACATCACGAGTAATTTTCTGCTTTGTTCATGTGATGTTTATTTTGTACAAAATTGCATAAAGCTCAGAATCCTTTCCTGCTAAATCGATTTGCATTAAACTTGAAGTTTTATGGAAGTTTGGAGCTTAAATTGGATAAGCTGTTAATGTGTTAACAGTTTAACTTTCATTTTTATTATACCTTATATGGAACATAAAGTAGATAACGCATGGACAATGACCAATACTCTGGATAATGGAAGTTTTTTGTCATATGACCTCTCATGGTCACCGCTAAACATTTACGGAGAAAAGGTTCGGGGATTTTTGCCATTAGTATTGGTAGACTCTAGACCCCCAAATGATTGTAACTGCAACAATCAACATTCCCGGAAGGAATACAGTTGCAGATTGAGGTTTCCAAAGATTGAAATTTCATTACAGTTACACACAGCAGAAGAATAAAACCACGATGGATTTTACAGAGAAGCCATCGCGGGCGAACCCGTACGCGAAGGCGAATATTCTGTCTAGAATATTTTTCTGGTGGTTAACTCCACTATTTAGGCAGGGCAGAAAAGGGACCCTGGAAGTAGGCGATATGTTTGACACGCTCAAGGACGACCAGGCTGGCCAACTCGGAGACGATTTTGAAGAGTAAGAGTAAGACTTATCTTCTGAAAACTGGGCTGATCATTTGATTTTTAATTACAAAAGTATTTTTTCACAACTAGCAAGTGGAATAAAGAACTAGCCAAATGCAAAGGAAAGAAAAAATCACCTAGTCTTGTATCCGCACTGTTTGCTCTCCTCGGCAAAAAGTACATTATTGGGTGTATAGGGATTGCAGTTGGAGAACTCATCTTTCGGTAAATTTCTAAGTAGAAGTTAAAAATTCCCAGAATAGCTACCAAGTAAAGTCAAGTATACCTATTAATTCTCAACTTTGGGCTTTACACTCAGAATATCTCAACCGGTTGTGCTGCGTGAGCTAATAAAGTCGTTCTCCGATGATTCCACAATGTCACGCAGAGACCAATATTTCTATGCTGCTGGAGTTAGTCTGTCCATTTTAGGAATGACGTTATGCTACCACCCTAGTGCATTCTACTTGTTTAGAATATCCATGCGGTGTAGGCTAGCGTTATCATCACTAATCTACCGCAAAGTATGTTTTTTTCCAACCTATACCTACTGTACCTACTTACTGTTCTTGCTTTGCATATTAATAACTAACCTGCCTTAACATTGGCATTTATGATTTTAAAAGACATTGCGACTATCAACGGCAGCACAACACCAGACAAATGTTGGTGCCATTGTTAATTTGCTTTCGAACGACGTTAACCGATTTGATCAAAACCTCATATTTTGCGTATTCATACCGCTGGGAGTGGTTCAGCTTTTTGTTTTTTCATACCTGCTCTGGACGGAGTTTGGGATATCAGCAATGACAGGAGTGGCAGTTTTGCTGCTTATGTTGCCTGTCCAATGTACGTACGGATATTAAATTATGCTTTTCAAATGAGATTGAGATTTTGCTCTGCTGTATGAAAGAATACTGTTGCACTTGATAGTTATAAATGGGAAACTGTCGGCAAAATTTCGTCTTGAAATTGCTCAAAGGACAGACGAACGAGGACGTGTTATGAACGAAATTATCATGGGGATACGAATCTTGAAGATGTACGCCTGGGAAAAGCCATTCTCAGCTGTAATTAAGCGGCTACGGAAGTAAGTATTTCAAAATTCCGCAAACAAGAATAATTAGAGCTTTATTATGATTGTGGTGTTGTAAATTTGAAGATTTGAAGTGGATGCTCTAAAGAGACGATTATATCTTCGTGGATTTTTCCTAACTTTGAGTATGTCGGCCGTCAAGATCCTATTATTTGTCACGATCATCACTTACGTCTTCACCGGCAATGATTTGACCGCTGACAAAGTCTTCTTCACGTCCTCCGTGTACCATCACTTGAGTCAAATTTGGGTTTATATTATACCTTCGGGAATCTCGGGGGTTGGAGAGATTGCAATTTCCTTAAGTCGAATTAGGGTAAGCGAATGAGAAGTGCTGTTTGCAAATAAATAAATAATGTGAATAATAAATTATTTGGTAAAACTTTGTAGAAATTTTTGATGTTGGAAGAGAAAGGATCCGGTAAAGACTTTGTTTCTTCAGATCTACTCACAAATCCTCAAAATCAGCCCAAAGTTACCATGTACTGCACTTCGGCCAAATGGACCAAAGAAATGGAGACATTAACAAACCTCACCACAACTCTAACTGGCGACAGGGTTGTTGTTGTTGCTGGACCCTGTGGGTCCGGGAAATCCTCATTTCTCCACGTCTTACTTGGGGAATTGCCTACCCACTCTGGAACGTGTAACATTCAAGGGAGAGTTTCATATGCTGGTCAAGAGAGTTGGGTGTTTGCTGGAAGTGTCAAGCAGAATATCCTTTTCGGAAAGCCGTATGACAAGGAAAAGTACGACAGGGTTGTCGAGGCCGCAGCGTTATTGGACGATTTCAAGCAGTTGCCACACGGAGACTCGACAATTGTGGGAGATAGAGGCATTTCCTTGAGTGGAGGTCAAAAAGCAAGACTCAATTTGGCGAGATGTTTGTATCAAGATGCAGACATTTATCTTCTAGATGATCCACTTAGTGCGTACGTGTGCCAGGCTTTGATTGTAGCGAGAGGTTTGTATGATTCTGGAAATTGTTGATATTAATCTTTGATTTTAATAGGGTGGATACAAAAGTAAGTCGCCACTTGTTTGAAAAGTGTATAAAAACGCATTTAACGGGAAAACTGAGAATACTGGTCACGCATCAATTGCAATACTTGCCACAAGCTGACCATATAATTGTTCTTAAAGAAGTAAGAGACCAATTTAGAATTTTTGGGGTTATTAATAATTAATGTTTTTCAAAGTTAAAAAGAAATTTACCCTGTACGATATAGGGGACCATTATGGCCCAGGGCACATATCAGGATCTTGTAAATCAAGAGATTGATTTTGTTAGCTTGATGGTTGGCGATGACGAGGAGGCAAATAGTCGGAAAGCTAGCTTAATTGTTGAAGTAATAATCAGAATAGGTATATCCAACTCAAATGAATCAGGTATCTTTGATACTGACCTACATTTGGATTTTTGTAAAATAGGCAAAACCGAATAAGTCTGACAACAAGTCAAACCCACTTCAATCCAGTTCCCAGCAAACTAAAGAGCCAAAAATGAAGGAAGAGGCAAAGGCAACTGGGTCCGTTGGGTTTCGAATCTATTACGAATATTTCAAACTTGGACGATCCCCCATCCTATTCATCGTATCCGTAGTTTTGGTCCTAACTTGTCAAGTATCAATGAGTGCTGCGGATTTCTGGCTTTCAATATGGACCAACGCAGAGTATGATCGCTTGAACTATCTTCAACAACAAGAGGAAATTCGAGACTCATCAACAACGCCAAACCCAAGTGACCTGCTGGACAATGACAACTACCTTGGCAGAAACAACTACATTTACATATTTACCGGTCTGGTTATCTCCGTTCTTGTCTTGAATTTTCTCAGATCGGTATCCTTCTTCAATTACAGTATGCGAATAGGGATACACATGCACGACAAAATGTTTTCCAGTCTTATTCGAGCTGTATTGAAGTTTTTTGATGATAATCCTTCTGGACGGGTAATGAACCGGTTTACGAAAGACCTCGGCTCTATGGATGAGCTACTTCCTCCCACCCTTTTTGACATGCTGGGGATTTTCACTCAAATGTTTGGAGTTGTTGCAGTCATTATAATCCTAAACTACTATGTCGCGCCACCTGCTGTTATCGTTCTGCTGGTGTTGTGGTACATTACAGGATTTTACGTGTCCACTGCCAGAGATGTAAAGCGAATTGAAGGAATTAGTATGGTGACATCAATGCAATAAGTTGCTAATTTACATTTGCGCACATGTGCATTTATTGACTTTGCCCTTTTCTTTATAATTTTTCCTTGCAGCTAAGAGTCCTATCTTTACACATAGCTCTGCGAGTTTCAACGGTTTAACAACGCTACGTGCCTCACATGCTGAATCTATTCTCATTAGACAGTTTGACGCTTTACAGGTAGGCTTTAAGGAAATGAAAGATATACTTAATATGGACAATGATATATTGATATTGTTTATTCACATTTTGTATGTATCTCAAAGGATATTCACACTTCATCCTGGTTCATCTTTTTTTCGTCCATGAGATGCTTCGGCGTTTGGATAGAGCTTATATCTGTATTATTTTTGACCGTCGTGAGCTTCAGTTTTCTCCTTACGCAAAACTGTGAGTCATTTCCCAATTTAGACTAGGGGCGATGCTTAAATAGAATTACTTTTGTTATAAATGCATTCGGACTCATGTATAAATGTGACATTGCCTTACTATAAATAAATACAGCTGGGTCAATGGGCAACGTGGGATTGGCTATCTCGTCAGCAATGACGCTCAGTGGATGGCTTCAATATGGAATGAGGCAATCCGCCGAAGTGGAGAATATCATGACCAGTGTTGAAAGAAACCTTGAGTATGCGGATCTTCCTTCAGAAGCCCCAATAGAATCCGAACCTGGTAAAAAGCCTCCGAAGGGATGGCCAAGTGCGGGTGGCATAAATTTTGAAAATATGTCTTTGGCATACGACGAAAAGGACGTGTTGAAGCAGTTGACATTTGACGTCAAACCCTGTGAAAAGATTGGGATTGTGGGGAGAACCGGAGCAGGAAAGTCTTCCATAATCCAAGGTCTCTTTAGACTCACGGAGCCCAAGGGGGAGATATACATTGATGACGTGAAAATTAATGACATTGGTCTGCACGACTTGAGAAAAGGAATCTCAATTATTCCCCAAGAAGCTATCCTGTTTTCAGGAACAATGCGTTATAATCTTGATCCCTTTGATGAATATCCAGATGATGAATTATGGAAAGCTTTAACAGAGGTATGAATTACAACTATTGGATCATGCATCCCATCCCTGCCGAAATGTGCCATAATAACGTGGGCGATATTAAATCAAAATCATTATCTGGGGCTGGGGTATGTAGGTGGAACTTAAGCATGCAGTTCCTGCCCTTGATTACATGGTTTCCGACGGGGGCAGTAATTTTAGCGTGGGTCAGCGTCAACTGGTATGCTTAGCTAGAGCTATATTACGAAAAAATCGCATCATTGTAATGGACGAAGCCACAGGTACTTATCGTAAATATTATGGATATTATTGTATGAGTTCTTTTTGCAACGGATTTATGTAATTAGGTGCTTGATATTTTTTGTCTATTCGAACTCCCCCACAGCGAATGTGGATCCTGAGTAAGTTAACACAGCATACTTTACCAATTAGTATATCAATTTTGATGTATTTAATGCAACGTAATTTCAATTGTTTACAGGACGGATATGCTAATTCAGAAAACTATCAGGTCGAAATTTTCAGCATGTTCGATAATTACAGTAGCCCATCGACTAAACAGCGTTATTGATTGTGATCGGATCCTTGTACTAGACAATGGATACCTCAGGGTGGGTTTACATTTTTATTTACGATCAATGCTCCTGACAATAATGGTAAAATGTAGCGGAAGTTGTAATACTGTTGATATATTGTAGGAATATGATCATCCCTACATTTTACTTCAAATGCCTCATGGTATTTTTACTGGAATGGTGAATCATACAGGAAAATCGAGTAGTGCCATGCTGAGAAAGATTGCTTCTGAGGTACGTACTAACACCGACAGACTTTAATCTTTTTAACAACCTTGTTAAAAAACCTTGTTAATGTGATTTCATATTTTTCGCTCGAAGATTTTTTTTAAAACATTTACATATTTACGACATTTTAGACATACAATGGCCGCAGAGCTTCATTCCAGGCAGACACTTTATCCTTATTGTCCACAGTTGAACTGGAAATGGAAAATGCAGAAAATTAAGTCAATTTGGGGTGGCTCAACTAATGCTAATTTAAACAAGAAGTGTACCGCACGCGTGTTTGATAAATACCTATGTTTGTTGAATGAATAATAATAAAACTACAGGATTACTTTATCTATATATATGTATATGTACATACTTTGACATTTGTGTAACACGAATAAGAGATACAATGATTATGTAATAAATCGCGTTTACTCATACGCATTCGTATGAAATAGTACGAAATTGTCATTTAAACTTTAATACATAGGTAATATCTTTGCTCTGAAAGAGATCTGTAGAAAAGTGAACACCCAGAATATCTAATTATGATAAATGTGGTGTTCAAGGTATACTATCATATATGCTAGCTAAGAATGTTGAGCGTTAGGTTGAAGCATCAGGCAAAATATTATTGTTTTGGGGACACCGTTCCACCAAAAAGCGATACGACATGCTTAGTGCTAGGTTTGGTAGTATTTAGTTTTAGATGACTTTGAGAAGTTGCTTCATAGAGATGCTACATTTGTTGAAGGCAGAGGCGTTTCCTTGAGTGGAGACCAAAAAGTGTGTAAAGATATTAGAATTAGATGATTTAGACACATTACATTATTAGCTTATCCACATTATCAACTTGCAGCCTTATGTGCGATTTAAAAAAAAATGTAAGCACTCTTACAATTAGATTCATGTGAAAATTGAGCTTTTGGCGAACTGGAAATGAACTGGTTTACAAAAGATATTGATGCCACAATGATTACACCTTCCCCAATATTTATAAGCGATGCGCTTATTGTAGTTTTGTAAGTGTTGGAGGGGATTTGCGTGTGTCTCTATTTCAAACTACAACAGTATTGCTCCAGTAGTTATTATCATGGGTGAAATTACTACACCACCGAGAGATATAAAGCGCATTGAAAGAGTCGGTAGGATTATTTATAAATTGCATATTTTAAAATTTTAAGGTAAGAATAGCTGCATATACATTTTTATAGCAAAAAGTTCTCTCTCACCTTAATGGCATTTTCCAGCTATGCATGTGAAGTGGAGTATATTCTTATTAATCAATTTTATCTCTATGTGTATTCATTACGAAACCTGTTCTGCGAGTCTATGAGCATGCGTTTATTTTGTTCTTCTAATGTTTGCTGAATATTAACCCAAAACGAAGTTCATACCTTCATACGTCATCTTGGTTTCTTTATTTCCCATCCGGGAGGTGTTTTGGAATTTAGATTGAAATAATTTCTGTGATTTTTCTCACGATGGTTAGCTACAACTTTCTTATTTCAGAAACATATGAGCTAAACATTGCATTGCTGAGATTTCATCCGAAATCGTATTCATTCATCAAATACTTGCTTGAAGCCATTTGACCATACCTACACGTATATTCTTAGCATCATAGGTAACGTCGGGTCAGCCATTTTGTCGGCATTGACACTCAACGTCAGATGGGAGGATGCAATACACGCGTTAATGTAAACTTCCGAAATTGAGACTCATCATGACATACGTGTTGAAAGAAACGTATGAGAATAGGTACGTGCCTTCAGATAAGCAACTACAGGATCCAAGCTTGGCCAACGGCCTGCCTACAAGCCTGATTCAGGAGCCAGCTCCGTCCAAAACGTGTTTTTGGAGTACAATGGAGAGGGTGTGTTGAAGTAGCTGACGTTTGACGTCAAACCCTGTGAAAAGATTGGATATTATGGGGGGAACCGGAACAACTTCCTGAAAGTATTTTTTGTTTATACTTTAATAATGAACATGGGTTGGATTGAGCCACCAAGTGCTACAAAAACTCCAGCCATATCAACATGGAACCACACATAATATTGATATTATTATCCTTCTTAATTTAATGGTTTCAGGAATATGCTCATCCCCACTTGTTACTTCAAATTCCATTTAGGACGTTTTCACTGGGATCGATAGCGAGGCACACTGAAACGTCGACATGTATTGTGCCATACGGACAAAGTAGATCCACCGAAAATAACCAAAGGACATACTTAAAAATGATTTATACCGACCAAGTTCAAGATGAGGAAGCCGAACTTGAGGATCTATCCGAATCCGAGCTAAAAAAATAATAAAGGGAACTATTTTACTTACTGCTGCGTGTCTCGCTCCCTCCAGGGTGTAGTTGTCCTGTTGAAGCATCATGGGTTGTTTGTCGATTGTTATGGTTCTAGGTCATAGGTTGTTCGAGGTTATAGGATAGGTAATTTTGCATTGGCTCTACAAACTATTCACGTACGGATCCACAATTATGCTTGCATCATGATTCGATTTTTAAACTGGTCAAACGACCTATATTTGAACTCTCATAAGCCAACAAACTTGACTGGTATCATCCTCATCCGCTCCACCATTCGTGGTTTGAGCACCAAAATGTCTGTTCTCATGGAATAGCTTTATGGGCCACCAGGTGAAAAACAATATGTCCTTTGCTTGGTGTTATTATACGGACTCAAAGTCGGATTAGTTTCTTGCGTTTACTTTCTTGTTTATTGACTTACGCGCTATTGTGGACAATGTTAGGTGTTATTGTGCGTCCCGGTTAACCTTTCGCATAAACATGCTGGTGTCTGGTGTTGAAATAATGTGTACCGGTTACTTTCTTGTCTCCGTCAGCCAGCCGCGTACGATGATATGAATAATATAACTCATCCAAAGTCCAATCCGTAGTCAAAGTGGGCAAACTACAAGCAACGAAAGAGAGGATCCTTAAGGTGGCAGTGACAGCATTTCAACGTGTAGGTCAAAGTCAACTAGTTGACTTGTACGGAGCTATATTCATATTGTTAGCTAAAAGCGTCAAAGTAAAAATCTGAAACTACTGCAGTGCAGACTGCAAAAAATGTTGCTTGTGCGTCACGCAATGTGCTCTTGATTTTACTTCAGTCACAGAAAAATGGCAATGAAATAATTCGATTGGAATAAGTTATTAGCCTTGAAATACCTGTACTATTTTTACTCACTTGACTAATTAAAGTAGTAATGTGATTGTGAGTTCGATTATACACCTCCGTATGTAATAAAATATAGTTCATTGACTTTAAAATTCAGTTTCATGCTCCATAATTTGGAAATATTTTGCAATTTATACAACTGTTTGACCCCTATTTCGAAGCCTTTCATCTACTCATTTCGCATATTACAACTTCCAATATTCAGCGAACTGAGCGACATATTATGCTGGAAAATCTATTACATAAGGTTTTGTCAAGGTCATGTTCATGTAACACACTTTTATGTTAATTTTTAAAAATTTGGTTGGATATAATAAACTTTTCCTTGTAGACTTGCAAATGGTAGACAAACCGCTTTCCTTGAAAACACGTTGCGTTGCCCTTGCAGTCGGTGTGGGGAATGAACTGGGAAGTTTCATAAGAACCATCGTAGCAAGATGTAATCCTGCCCGACACTGATAGAAACGACTGGTTTTGGCTGCAAACCATTCACGGGATTCCCCGGTATTGCAACTTGATAGGTATTTGCCGGTCACGGTTCCATTGATTGTAATAATACCCATCTGTAGTGCTTTATATCGCTTCAATCGATTCGTAATATCAAGCACCATAGAATTATAGGTGACTTGATGTGAATACTTGATTGGGTATGTGGTTTGCAGACGCGAATTTTTTCATACATGTGCAGTACATTGTCATTAAAACAACACTGGGTACAAAGCAATCCAACAGCTTTGCCCCGTTCAACGAGGCATGCTGCTCAAGAAATGTTATGCAAATGCATGCTTTTATGACCGGCTTGCGGCGGTTAATGTGGGAAATCTGTTGGTAAAAATGACGGTTACCAGGTAAAGTCTCTGAAATCCCCAAGTGCGAGTGTATTGTGACTATCTTCTGTGAGTCTGATTCCATGCAGCATTCCGTCAAGTCTGATTGAGATTGAGGAAAATCCTTTTTACTTCCCTATGAACAAGGCTGTGCAATGAGGCAGTTTCTGCGAGTTATCGCTTTCCTTACTGGTTTCAAAACTAGATATTATATGATTATGATTACAAGTAGGCGGCATATAAAAATAGGTGTGCTTGTGGCAAATTACAATATTTGATTTTTATATTCTTAATTTTGTTTATTTTTCCTATCTGGTACAAAACAGACTTGCTATAGAACGTTGAGTAATATCCTATAATTATCATGTAATACTCTATACTATTGTACAAAAAAGATAAATACATCTTTTCAGGTGGTATTTCAATTGCATAGTTTTCAGGTATTTGGGGCATTTCTGCTACCATCCACATTTATGATTTCTTCTCAATCATGAACGAAGACACTTTAAATGGTAGGGTTTTTTGACTAGTATTTTCGGTACTACTGGGATCGTGCAAAGCAGAATTTCCGCTTTCATCACAATCCGGCTTTTCAAATAATCTGAGTATAATTCCAGCTGGATCAGTCTTAATTTTATCGTCAATGTTGCTTGCTTCTGAGTTGACATTGACACATCGCCCGCTTTGCTGTGCTGCCAAGTGAAAATCACGTTTACCTATTTCAAACATAAAATGGAGCACATTATTAGTAAAACCGTTTTTTGAACGTAAAATAAAGTTGTAAAGTTTGTATGTTATGGGTGCGTAAACTACCTGACACACAGGAACTGATGAAAATCACAATGACATCTTTCAATGCCGCACTATTATCAACAGAACCACCAGAGTTCTTGATTGGAGCCGACTGAGAACCTTTCAGCTCTACAAGGAACAGGAATCCCACTGCAAATACAGCGTACACTTCGAGTCCACTTCCAAGTCGGCAGATCTTCATTTTTGAGCACAAATAGAGATAAATATTTCCGTAGAGTATCTTAACTGTTCACCTCCAAATTGCAACAAGTTCGAAAATGTTTCCGACAGAGAAGCTATATATAGCGAGTGTCACCTCACTGGAGATTCACCACTTTGTAGGGCGTCGGAATCACAACTACCGTAGACCATAATATGGGTATTGGGTTTTTTTAGGGTAAATTTTACCGTTATTTTGCTTGACAGAGATGACTCATTTATATGATTTCACTTTGATCCTATTCTTATTAATGGACTGTATTCGTCATTTCCAAATCGATAAATTACTTTGATCAGACTGGAATCCCTCCACTGGATTTTTCAGTGAGTACAATGGGTACGAGGTTGAGTTTTGATTTGACGTGAGAAATGAAGGTAACATGAGTTTTTATGTGAAGGATCATGAAAATGCAAATGTGCATTATCGTCACAGCTCACACCTCTTTAGTAGTGGCGAGATGAACTGAATCTCGGCTTCGGTATGAATAAACGGATGTAGCTATTGTGACTGACTGACTACTCTTAAATACGAACCACGAAGGTAAAAATCAAAATTGAGATGCCGAGCAGACATTCGTAACTACTTACGCGGTAATGGTAAAAGTTGGTTATGAAATGAGCAGATTCGACTGACAGCAATGATATTATATTAGTTATTTGTACGTGTGCAAGTAGACTCGCTATACCTCGCTTATATGGTGTTGATGTTTACACTATTCCAAGTGACGGATTGACGTCATCATTTCATTCACAATTCTCACTGACCATGCAGTTTTACTATTTCCGAGCTTTGCGATGTCCACCAAAAAGTTATTCGTGTCAAGCTGGAGTATACTACTATATTATGCTGGGCATAGTGGCCTGCATGGAACGTAGTATATATAAAATGTTTATAGCCAGTAGCCTGTAGTTCCCAACGATGGGAAGTATGTATGTGGAATGGAGTTTTGTTAGTAATAATTATTGGTAATCTTGTACTTTAGCTCGTAAACAAACACAAGTAAAAATATTTGCATGGAAGGAGATTTTTTGTAACGTCAGCAGCACAATCCAATGGAGATTTCAATACATAAGTATTTACCTGTTGTAACTCGTAGAATATACCATCACAAATGCTGGGAATTGGTCTCACGCACAGTAACTCTCAGCCAGCAGCTTAAGAAACGCATGCCGTAGGATGCGGAGGAACTTTTTAGTTTTGCAGATTGAATATGAGTATAGCAGGCAACACACGACTATTCTGTCGGTCCTCATCTCGTTATGATTTTTTGTAGCCTCGAGCTACTCGAACATACAGGAATACTTGGTAAGAGCCGTGCCGGAGTAGGTATATTGTGATACAAAGAAATGGCAATCAAGATTCGAGGGGCATGTCACCATTAAATTAAGTACACAAGTGTCTACGTCGAATGTATGTACATATACATAAGTCAGCCACACTGAAAAATTCTATTTTGGGGAATCCCCAAACGTGTTAGAAAATGATTTGTAAAGGAACTCATTTTTACGGGGGTTGAAATGAGGGTGTCTAATTACATTTACAACAAAGTCAAACGCTTGCAATCGCAGACAGCGTTAAGAATTGACCCCACGCCACGCTAGGTGGCTTTTAAAACTAGTAATCAATTAAATACCTATATATCTATATAACAGGCTTACTGGGGTAGGCATATAGAATTTTGACACTGTCTATTATCATTCATGTGACATGACGTCATTTGAATGGAGAATGAAAGTGCGAATTTTTACTACCCTCGACGAAGTAAGGTTATCGATGTATTGAATAAATTTGTCCCCGTCCCCTCATTATGATCAAACACACGATCTCCTTTGAGGAGCTTCAGTTGGATTAGGTATGTTGCAACTCATACGTCATTGTGCAAGTACAGAAAATTAGACACAAGTGAAGATGCAGGTGTCTTTAATTTCCACATTTCAAAGTTTTGGCTGTGTGATGTGCCTTTAGTGACCGCAATATAGGTAAGTACATGGCAGGTTTAAGCTCTTTACCAAGTAAAGTGTCGGTTCACTTGGTGAAAGGGCAGTAATGACATATAAGAACAATGACGCACTATCAGTCCGACCGGTCTTCTTAAAATTTAACTGGTAAAGTGCTAAAAATCAAACAGATTCTGATTCCGATGATATTGTTACTATTTTACACATCCATTCTAATTCTAACCACCGTTTTCAATGTGATTGGTTGTATGTATTGCATTGGTGTGCATGAGTCATCTGCAAGATTTTACACCATACAAACATTGCTTGCCACTTTGTAAGAAAGACTCATCCGTCAATCATCGGCCGTTCACAATAACTTTGTAATGATGAAGCACTGCACTATTGAGGCTAGGCAACATACCAGACTAGCCATATTATCCGGTAACAGATTCAGCTTCTCCTACCATGATGACTTCAGAGAATGATCAACATTCCAGAGAATCGCTCACACCTCCTTGTACCAAACTAGAATACACATCGAAAAAAAATCCTTCCGTAATATTTTTGGCGTTTACACAGAAGCATTCACATAGTTAGTGCTCCAGTTTTCCAGAAACACGTCGGGGAATCCCCATACACGCACACACAAAATCAATCCATCATCATAATGTCACCCTTTGTGAATGAGGGCATAAAAAAGCAAGTTCAGAGCCACTTCCGTCATCCTTGACTTCCCTACTCCACTCGACAGCCTCCATTATTGCTCATTGTTCTCACAATCTCAACCGAGAAATACAGGGGTTTTGTATTGAAATCAAATTCATTTTCGTGTTGCTGACCACGCATGCTTTTTGTAGTTAACTGGATAGGATCCGGGCATGTCAGATTGAATTAATGAATAAATACTTGACATTTGACCACGAATAATATATTCATTTACAGCAAAAGAAAAATCCAATTTATGAAAGACTCTTCTTCCGTCAAGTGGCACACTTTTCCTGTTTCATCAACCTATTCCAGCAGGAAAAACCTTGTATCTTTTTTAGGTTTTCATTATTTTTCATCTCTTACGTATAGCGGAGTATTGAGGGAGGCACAAAAAGTGGAGTTGCCATCTACAAAAGAAATAATTTTTCCCTCTTCTTTCACTGAATCATTCTTTCTTTATCCGGGTTTATGTATAGTTGTGCGTGACTTATGTCTGTTTTTTTCGTCTACAGATGTGTAGTAATATAGGGGTACTTTACTCCTGGTTTTTTCAAGAGCATCCACTTGTCTCTTTTTTCTAAAGATGGAAGTTCCAATGCTTACAATTACATAATTCACGTATATATCCTACATACAACTCCAAGGAGTTATACAGTTCTTCCTTCACATTTTTTTTCTTGAGTACAATCAGGAGAATGGCTTGTGATGTGATACCTTTTGCTTTTTCCTCCTCTTTCTTCCCGTGCGGATGATGATGATGATGACAAAGTGCATGCAGTTGTAGACTCTTTTATTGTACACAGTGTGGAGACAAAGGAACCCAAGAAAATATCATTTTCTCTCCCTTTTTGTTCTCCTTGTCTCGTATTGTTCACGTAGCAAAGTGAAGAGTGCGAGTGGTGGGAATGCGACAAGTTTGCTTTTTTCAACGGGGAGAAGAAGAAAAAAGTTTCTTTTTGAGAGAGTGAGACAAGGAGACACGTGCTACCAGTTGTGCGTGGATCAAACCCTAAAAGAAAAGAGGAGGAAATTGTCACACAAGTTTTTCTCGGGATTAAGGAGAAAAACAATGCAGTCGAGAAATGCATATAGCTCAAAGGAATAAAAAAATGAAGGAATGAGTGATACTGCTTTGAAGATTTGCAGTGCAATGCATCATACCATCATTACTGCCACATGCAGTAATTTTTTGTGGGGTTGGTTGTTATGAACTTGGTGGAGTTGTGGAGTATCAAGATCAAGGGAAAATACGAGAAGTGTAATAATGACTAATGACAATGGGAATGGGTGCAGTTCTGAGAGAATACTGAAGCGTAAATGGCAACGTGGAATTCTTAAAGATGAACTGGAGATGTACACATTGCTTCGGGGGATATAAACGTAATATTATGACTAATATAGCCTACGATGAGGTGATGTGCTATGCACACGAAGATGTTGATACGACCTTGTTTATACTCAAGATAATAGTGACAGCAGGACCCAAACATAAGTCGCTCGATTAAAATATGAGTATAACATGATTATAAATATTTTTCGAAGAGAAATACTTTATAAAATCACAATTTATTGGAATGGCTTGTTTTAAATATCTGTCGACACACTCCGTCCTTGACAATTTCCAGTTCTAAAAGTTAAGTAAACGGCTATTTTGTTATATTCGAATTAAAAAACTGACTAAAAGCATAGTAAAGGTATAGTATATAGTACCTGGGTAGTACAACATTTTAATGCAGTTGAATTCGCAGCTGTTGATATATGTCACCCCATCCGATGCGCAAACCGGTTCTACAGGCTGATTACAGGCACAAGGGGAGAGAGATGCGGAATCTGATTTTACACCCATGATGAGAAAAATACCTGGTAAAATGAACAGGAAGATGAACTTCATTTTGAATACGGACATTGAGACTATTTGGTTCTAAATAATATCCTCTCTGTGATGTTTTTTACTGTCTAATTTCACTTCAACAATCCCCTAATAATCCTGTATGTAGCACTGTTGATATACTAAACTATCCTGTTCACACGACACGAAGAACAGACTGTTAGTTGGTCACTATTGTCTAATTAAAATACAAACTTTGACACAAAATTTATACTGTAGCTCACGTTAGCAGGTCGTTGACGTCACTGCGTTTCACGGTAGACTGCAAGGATTGCAACCAGCAAGTAAAACTATGTGCATCCAATTGCGTGAGCGTGTTGTGCGTTAGGCCAAACCTGCATAATTTTGGCGAGTGCAAAAATGAAGATATATTTACCTGTTGCAAACGAAACAGCAAGTGATCTTTCAATGTATAACATACATACGGCATATAACCTTACATCGCTTATAGCTTTGTTACGGTGATTAGTTGGATTGCCCCTTGGCAGTAAAGGGTGAGTGTTTGTTGAAAGGTCTAATGATTCATGATCTGATGGAATTCCTCACAACATAGTACATTGCCCTTGTATCTGTACATAAGTCAGGGGAGACTATGGTTTCATCATTTATCGTTACTTTATATGCCCATGTTTATTATTTTGAACCACTTTTAGATTATTGGCGAATTCTGATTTTTCACAAAGTCGTCCATAACAAAGTCCTGGAAAATACTTATCAATAATTCTTACCACAAATATATACTTCTGATATTGTAAGTTAACCCATATTCCCTTTTGGTAGTTCTCTAGAATATGGATCCTAGCTATAATGCACATGAAAGTATTTTTATGTAATGAAAGTGATGGGATATCTCGATATTTGTAATAAATGAATAATAATAATAATTAGTAGGCATTACGCAGAACTCATGTTACACGAATACCAGGATACACGGTATTTAAGGGTAAGTCGCCAAGTTCCCTTTTTCAGCTTATGTGGGGTTGGGCTAAAACAGAGGTTAATAAGCTATTATTATACGGCAATGCTACAAAAGCAGTTTCTTTTAAACTAGTAGTGATACATAACCACATTGTAAGTAAGGGATAATGAACCGACAGTTTTCTTAAAAAGAAAAAATCCTTCGATAAAATCTCTTTTATAAAAGACTTGGGAAGATTATTTGTTAGAAGCTATACCTATCTATGTACCTACATATAGTCGTAATAAATAGTCTGTCGATAGTATGAATTTGCAAAAATCTACTCCTCCCGTTCTAAATAACGTAATTTGTACAAAGTAAAAAGTCCATTTTCTTCCATATGCAGTATTGGTTCCCATCCAATTTCGGAGAATAATATATACCAAAGAAGCAAGCAATTCTTTTGAGCGCTTGACAAATGTCAGATGGATATCCCGTACGGTATAGGTAGGCTGGTACACGTGTCTGCAATCATATATCGTAAACTAGGTTTACAAATACATACAGACATGGCAAAGGACAATTAATAGAGGACCTCCAAAACCAAAACGTAACAAAAACTTGCCAATAATTCCAACACAATCAGTAATATTTCACCCCCGCGTATTTCACCTTCACATCACTACTTTCTTAAAGGCCACCAGTGTGCAAGGGCAGGCATACACTAAGCATGAGAAAAATACCCCCTTCCTCTCTTCATCTTTGATCCATTGATGGGAACAAGAGGCAAACGAAAAATAGCATTTTCAACAAATCCATTGTCATACTCGTTTTCCTTTACCCGAAAATATATGGCTTTTCTTCCTTCCTCTCAATTCAGTATTCAACACTTTTCACCATGCTCCCGAGCGAGCGGAGCGTACATTGAAGCATGCAAAGAGTGGTGGTGAAAAATGAATGGGCTCTTTTGTCTGCTTATTATTACAGTTATTATGTCTGCCTGGTTGTACATATAGTTGTGTGTGAATGTGTGTCCTGTTTTCTTTTCTTCGTGTCCTTTAATTTTTTCTGTGTAAACAAGCACTCCAGAAAGGAGGAGGAAGCCGTGGAAAAGGAAGCCCAATAACATATGCTTTCTTGAGCTGTTAAGTAAAGTGGAGTAAAAAATGTATTATTAGCTCTCATCATCAGTCACCTCCTTCACACAAACACAGTGTTATGAAAGCACCTCCTTGTTTACCTTTCCTTTATCCAGTAAACAAAACCCCCAAAAAATAACTCGGACATGCTAACAATGCGGGATGATATATGAATGTCACTTTGTAAAATCATTGACTTCTGATTCCTTTTCATTTTCTGCATTAGCATTCCCATGAATGAGCAAGAAAAGCTCATAAAAAACGTATGTGAACTACATATTTGGCCATGGTAAAACGGCATTTGTAAGGGTACACGTGCAATATTACTTTTTGCAAAAGAAAAAACTGAAAGGGAGAAAACATTCAATTATTGATTTGGTTTGTCGCCTGGAATAGGTATGCAAGCCGGAATGCCTTTGACTACAACTACAATGACTTGTGTTTGCTTAATAAGAAACAGGTAATTACTGTGTGAAGAAGAGTCTATGAATGACGGTGACAAATGACACAGGGGAAGACAACAAAAAAACTTTCTTAATCAAATAAGCTCTTCAAAGCAACTACCCTGTTTGTTGGAGGATGTGAGGAGAAGAGTCTAAAAGTACAAACAACTTTTCCCGGATGAACTCTTTGAAACCACATTTTAACAGTGAAATTGATTGTGTTCAGGAATAATCACGGCAATGATAAATATGTGACATGACCTTCGCATACTTACAGTAAAGAAATCAAGGTGAGCCTTGAGTCCCTACCTATTATTTCAGAACAGCTTTAAACGCACACACATTACACTGTATATGGCACAAGTAGGCGAGAAATTCTTGAAATTTTCTCTTTGATCTCGAACGCCAGCTCACACCAGCAAAGGAGTGACAGAGTAAGCAAAAGCAACCTCTTTAAATCATCTCTGTCATGGCGTGCATAGCTACCCCATTCCAGCACTATTTACTCCGTTAAAACAACAACAAAAGGGAGCCCCACAAGGGCTAAAGTAGATTGTAGATTTTTTCATTGTGCACCTCTAAAAGCACACCACCACCATGTAAAATATGATTTTTAGGGGGCCCATAAATGGAATGCTATGGGTAGGTAGCCAAGTTAAGTAAGTAACTGTGTTTGGTGCATTTTCCCATTATGCAGGCAGGAGTTGCCACCACATCACGTTGCAGAAAAAAAGAAAGAAATATTATGTGTGCCCGCGCTCACCTTACTTTTCCCTTATCACACACACACCCCGAGTTTTTCTTGATAGACGATCCACATCAAGAGCGAAAATATGTGTGTAGTGTATTGTAAATGGAACATGGCACACTATTTTTATATAAACCTTTCACAAGGGAAAGGAAGCCCATTATTTATTTTGCATTATAAATCTTTCTCCTTCATTCTTTTGATGATTGCTCGTCGCCTCTCTCTCTCTCTCTTTCTCCACCTTTTTTCACCTCACTCAACCATCAACCCTGCTACTTTACTGGTGTATTGTGTTCCGGCCATGTTTTGTTTGTGATGAGATGATGGCGATGATTAAATGAGAAATGGGGCAGTGAATACGACAAAAAACACAATGACAGTGACAATACTGCGCGAGAACGCGCTTTTCTTTCTTGTCATCTTTTCTTGATTCGACTGGTGGATCCAAGTGTTTGTCTTGTGTTTTCTGTCTGAAGAAGGAAAGGAGGGAGGGAGGGGGAGAGAGAGAGGAGCCGAGCAGGAGTGACATTAAAAGCATTCTTTTATGTTCGCAGGAGGAAATGAAGGGAAAAAGTCTAGGCTTAGGTGGATTGTCAAAGATGAAGGTGTGTCGTGCGTTTTGTGAGCTCACGAGGGATTCATCATTGTCCCGTGTCCTCCTCATTACATATTTCTTATGTATATATAGTTGAAAATTAAGGGATAAAGGCTTACAATTGTCAATCCTTTCTTAGGGATGGATATGATTATACAAAATGTTCAAATCCCTTCTCACATGCCATCAATGCATAAAGCGAATCTTCGAAATAACTTGTCACAGAGGGTGAATAAGGACATGGAATAAGTGGAATCGCCATGATATCCTTTTGGTTCCAGTTCACGGAAATATGCGGTTTAACCTTGAAATTTACACAAGCCCTTGTTCGGAGAAAGTGGAAAACGAAACGAGGTGTAAAATAGTGAGTACTCATGTGGACGAGGGAGTACGCTAGAAAGTCATCAGCTGTCAAGAAGAAAAAGAAGCTAGCTTTCCACTCCTTCTCCCGCAGAGGGGTTCTCATCGTAAACCACAGGAAAAAACGACTTTTTCCATAAAATGAAAATCTAAAGTGGATATTCCGCTACAGCGCAAGGAAAATATGTGCGAGAACAGTGTTTTTCTTCAGATGTAACAAGTGTGCTAGTCTCCAGAGGTTTTCTCCGACTGTCAATCATTCCCGTTTACCAACCCAACTCCGCCATTAATTATTCACCTGCTTTGGGACACCCCCAACATACCGTAGAAAACTGAGAAAAAAAACTTTTTGACACCAGAAAAGGAAGGAAGCGAGATCCTCTTCAAGAGCGCTAGCAACGATGCAGTAAAACGAGGGATACATGTCATCATGTAAAATGCATAGTCTTGGGTTTTTGGTGGAATTGCATGAGGCTCTAAGAAAAAAAAGCAGTTTTCTTGCAACGAACTGGAATGCATCTTCATTCCACAGCATTGTTACCTCTACTTGACATACCTTGCTTGCTGTATTTGACTTTTTCGTTGGCATAAGCAAGGAAAAACAATCAGCAACTTTTCCAACTTAATAGTTCACTCTACAGCAGCAGCAGCCCAGTCTTTCAATCCGCTTAAAATCAATCCCAAGTAATCCAATTAAAAACGACGTGCTCCTTTTAGAGACGTGCGTACCTGAACTGAATTAGCCACAAGAGGGGGAAACCGCTATTTCTAACTTAAAATCGGAGCCTCCGTAATGAAACGGAATAAATGGGTTGATTGCTGTTAATAATGGTAATGACTAGAAAGCAGACAGCATCTCTGAGTGTGCACATCCCGTAGAAAACCAAAATGTGATGATAAACGTCATCACAATCGCATTACGAGAACTTTCAAAGAGAAAAAATTGTGATGACGATGACAATCTCATTCTATCTCTCTATTCCGAATAAATTGATAACGTTTTCTACTCTACTCTACACCATGCATACCCAGTATGAAAATAGGAAAGGAGGGATGAGAATGTTGGACATACGTACGCATCCAAATTCTGTAATGAACCAGAACAAGAATGGAACCAGATGAAAACCAATATATACCTACTGAGCTGTGTGTGGGGTCTATCTATACAACTTTGATTTTCCTTTTTCATCATCATCATCATCATCATCCACAACGAACCCATTTTGCCTTCGTGTACGACTTTACCCATCCGTATTCCCAGGCTATTCCCGGCTTTCACTAGTACTCATTCCAATTCAGGGAAATAAGCTAATATACATAAAATTATTATATCATACTTGTCTCCTAAAAGCTCATAATAGCAGACAAAGATTATTCTTTCTTGAAGTGGGTTCTCTGCGATATATAGTGGCACTGCGGGAATGCCACAAAATAGAACTACGACGGCGACGACACATCTCATCATAAAAAGCCAACAAGAAGGCAACTGCTTCCTTCCTTGCTCAGCACTCCTCTTAAAGCATCATTTTTAGTATTCATTCTTATGTATATATTCCAAATGCCAAGGAGTACTATATATAAATATATGCGTTAAAGTTAAGTCTTGAAATCTCTGGAAAAAGTTAGAGGGGAAACGTTTGAGGATATTTTTCTTTGTTGTTCTGTTGTTGGATGCACAAAGCTATAAAGTGAAAGTGGAGCTCGCAGTTTTTCCGTCGCGTCGCAATTCTTGCATACACACTTTGTGTGTGTAATGTGATGACGCTATAAGGAATACTGGATAATGTGGTATCTAGCAAAGTTCCCCTGAAGAAAGGGAGTGAGTGGGAAGAGGAAGTGAGTGAAAAAGTGGAATGGCTGGATGAAAATGAATAGCATGGCAATGGCAATGGGCTCAGTATGCACATAATTACGTCTTTAAAGAAGAAAGACGGAGAAAATATACTAGAGTCACACTCACACTGTCACATTTGATGGTCGTATTTATCTATGGCTTTTAACATTTAAAATGCTGACTGCTGCAGTTTTCTCATCTTCCCAAAAGCCGTGCAGGCAGAGCAGCAGCAGCCCCAGAGAAGCTCCCTTGATTACGTTAGGTTCACTGTCTCCCACTGTCAGAAAGAGTGTACTGCTTTTCTACAAGATGCAGAATGGTGAAAAGTGTGTGCGTGTCGTTCAGAAAGGAGAGTATATCATGGTGATGATGATGATGCAGCTTGCAGCAATTGGCTCTCTTAACTTTATTTGTTTAAGCCGATTAGGACACTAAAGGGATGAAAAAGGCGAGTTATATTTGTGGGGGAGGGTACTCCACTCAAATTTGTCAGAGAAGATGCGGAATGTGCGACATGTCTTAGCTGATGTTTCGTCGTTTTTACTGTGTTACACAGTTTGCTAGCATTCCACGCACAATTTTACTAATAGGAGAGTCAACAACCTCATTTTATTATTCATAGCTAAGAATATTTGTGCATTCTACATTGATTTACTTTGAAATAAAAAATTATTGACATACCTTAGGGCGTATTTTAAAATAATTTGATTGGCAAGTTCAACATCAATCTTCCAAGGGCAAACTCAACTTGAGTTTCCACATTCACTCTTCTTTTAACCTTAACTTCCAGTTTAACTTGGCATCGTATACCTGATTAAATTCTTCCACGCATCACGCACTGCTTCTTCGCTTCCCTAGTCGGTATAGTACGTAAAAGTAACCCATTCTATCACAAAAGTCTTAACAAGCCTTCGGCTGTAATTTTTCCAGACATTTACCAAAATATTTTCCAAGCATGACCTCAACCTGAATCAAGTTCACATCTCGAGTTAGGTCCACCCCACAGATAATTTTTTTGGTGGATCGCAGCATGTAATATGCCACAAAAGTCGAACGACAGGGTTTATGACATGACATGAGTTTATGAGGATAAACTGCAGTTCCTGACATTCGCCAAGAATGGCTTCCATTCTCAGCAAAATTGCCCTCCGCCTACGGTCGGGGTTGGAAAGATGAACTCGAATACAAACCATATTGAACTCCATTCACCCATGTCATTTTCCCGTTAACTCCTCAAGGTTTATGTGTACGTTGTATATTTTCGAGTTTGCAATAAATACTTTCGCACTTGCTGAGCCTCAACAATGCTGATTGTCTCTTATTGCGAATATGTATACCAGAACACATTTTGTGCTATAAACACGTTTCAGACGAATGTAATCTGCCGGTACTTAAATGAAGTAAATATTGGCTTCCACCACACCACAAATTCATCCAATAATTTGTTTGGCCAGAAGGGATTGTTCTCTCCGCGGGTTTGTTGTATTGTAAGTCTCCCATCTCATTCTACAGTTTCGCAGTTAAGTTTTACAATTACCTGCTGGATCTACATTAGCTGCTCACAGGATTCGCGTTGATTGGAACATTTCGTATATTGAATCAATTTTGTTGTTTACTTCAATCAGCTTCTTGTTTCGCCGAACTCTGTGTGCTAAACTAAAGTTGTTCCTTGAGTGCGTGGTCATCCAATTGAGTTGGAATACGAAGATCTTTAAGCCCACGCTACTTCTAATATTTGATGTAGTTTGTGACTAAATAGGCAATAAATTCTTTCTGCTTCTCCGTAATTACCGGATGTAAACTCATGACCAGCAATGATATTCAAAACCTCGAAATCTCAGATTTCTAGTTTCTCAACTGCATCCACCTCGGCGTCATTTTTAATCCCTGGCCAAAAATTAATTTCTTAGTCGCATCAAGGAGGTTTGCTGACCTCTAGAAGGGTAGTCCTTAATGTGGAGGTGGTATTCTGGACAGCAATGGAGGAAGATGTGGTGGGTGGGATTATAGCTAGTTTAGTAACTAACGTACTAGTAAACTCACTATTCATCGTATTTTTAATACAGCTTACAGAGAAACAGCTTACAATTTGCAATAGATTAACGGAATTGCAAAAGTATAAAATCAAGTGTTTGAAGGTCAAAAAGTCAGTGGCATCAAAATAAATTGAGACTAATGCTTACAAAAATGTCTGTTTCTTGCAACCCATAATAGTCTCATGTTTAATCGCTCGTTTTATCTTTGCCATGATGTACATAGTTTTCCTGTAACATCCCACACGTAGGTTCATCTCACAAGGTTCATCTCAATGAATGAGCTACCAAATGTTCAGAGAACCTGCATTCGTTCATAAGTTCGTATTGATTATGAATGTTGTAAATAAATGTGATGTAATAGTGGGACACGACAGCGGGGTCGGATCAGCAAAATGCGTAATTCAATGCTGAGCTGCGACGAAACGAATTTCCTCCTAATAGTGCTACGGGTTGGATGGGAGTTTAGAAAACAATTTTGATGATGCATCGTGATGTATCCACAACTATTGTAAGTAAGTGGACTATTTTCTTCCCATTCGTTCTTAAGTTCGAACAGCGATCCTAGTTCATTTAATAGCAGCCTAAATACCTACGCATATATATAATATGCATAAGCATAACTAGAAAAATGCAATAGTATGCAAAATGTGAAACGATTTTCCAAATATTAAGTATTCATATGCCCAGGTTAGTGGTAACCAGCTATACATAGGTACTCGTATTGTATCAGCCGTAGTACGTGAGAGCCTGAGACCCAGTCTACAAAAACAGTTTAAGGTTGCAAAATTGTCTGAACAAAAAATTGTTGACATTTTTATAGTTGTATTGTAATGTAGGATGTTGTCGAGTATGGGCAATGTATCAAGGATGCATAAGTGTGTTGCGCCAGAGACGACAGTCGCTATTATTTGAGTGATGCCAATTAACACAGTCGAATTTGAAGTTGTTAGTTCGTTACGGAGAATGTGGGTTTACCATATTAATGACGCTTTTACAATTACCCTTAGGCATTGAATAACCTTTAATGTTTGCTTGGCTTTGTTTTGTCCGAGTAGTTGCTGTTACAAAACTGAAATACATATACACTTTTACATTTAATGCATATTGTTTACCGGGACGGCACAGAAGTGGATGTATTAGTGTATTTTGATTTGTTTTCTAATATTTGTTAATACGAAATGAAATTTTTTGTTAAACGTTTTTTAAGTATTTGCTCACGTGTATTTTTAGTGTAGGTACAATTACGATATGTCTAACTGACAGTAGATCATCCAATCAAAGAGCTATCAAAACATGCCCAATAAAATCACTTTCAGCAAATGACCCTTAACCTGTAATGATTCAACTACCTAGTTCTAGATACAGTATGTAATGGCTATGTATGTACAGGCTTCTAAAAGACTGCTGCTATCAAGAATTTATTTGCAACTGCGTAGTTTCAAACAGTGAACGACAAATGAGGGGACGCATATGGGCAAACTCTGATTTTGTTCCATTCAGGTCTCTTTTACCCGTAATCATGTTACTGTGCAATGGGACATCTGTGACCAGTGTGATAACCACATGCTGCGAGATTCGCAGCAATTTTGCAATCTGCACAAAGCGAAAAATAAAACTGCCTCGCCTAAGGTAGAGATAAAGCGAAATAGTATGGAGCAGAAGAAATTAGGCAAAAAAACTATTCGCTGGCATATTTTTCCTGCTGTGGTATTAAATGACATCCTTTAATACAATCGCAATGTAATGAACTTGCAGCTACATTGGAGCAAAGAATTGTTGAAACCCCAGTTGTTGGTTAAAATATATTACTTATAACTTTTATATGTATATATATGCAAACGCGAATCTGAAATTCGCATTTTGGTATACATTCTTAATGTAAAATATGTACACACGTATATCGGTAAACGTTCCTGATTACGCAACTCAACAGTCATAATTATCGCTTTTGCCTTAATCGTCCATCCTTGTAGTTAGCCAAGCGACGTCTCCAGCTAGCTGCCCATTTGCCATTTGCGTAGACTATTAAAGTACAAAATAGAAATAGGGCAGAATCCGAGACATAATAATAAGTGTACACGCATAATGAATGCATCAAGTTACGCACTTGAGCCGATTAAAATTATGGGAATGAGGTTTCCCAGTAAAACTCTTTGGAGCCAGAGGCCAACTTACAAGTTCTCCTCTAATTTCACTTGCCCACAACACAGCATATGCCTAAAAGATGCACTATTTGCATGATGTATATAAAACCCCACAAAACAGTTTACTCACCGTGCATAGGCCAGCAAGCGCACAAGGGAAATACTCATGCGGAACATGCGTGACTTTAATGCATACTTTGTTAAGCTGTCCAGCTCGGGGTAAAAGAGCTTTTTAAAAAGTTCGAGTGTGAGTGTATGTGTGTGTGCCTCTTTAATAACTTTCACTATTTCAACTTTCCTGCTCGTAAATTATAGTCAAGGCACGTTCATACCACGACGGAGTACACAATGTGTACAACTCTCACAACTCATAGGCGCTTCGAGCCCTGGCAAAGTTCATAAATGCGACTTTTGAGCGTATATATATATATATGAACTCGAGGAGCGAGGGACGCCTGCATCCCGTGTTGAATTCTATAACCAAAATACAGTATATACTCCTCCTCCATCTGATTTCACTTGACTTGTTGTTTTCTTTTTCCTTTTAAAAAACCTTGAGGTCTTTTCCGAGGTCTGGTGGAGTGGACAAGAATAATATGGTTTGTTCTTTGGTATTCCTGAGCTCCCATTATACACTCACAGTTTTCTTTTTCCGCTATCCTTCCCTCTTGCCCAAACAGCAGGGGATCTCCCTACTCCACACTTTCTCCGAAAATGTATTCACCTCCTCCTCATAAGTCTTTCTTGGCCACTTTTCCTCTCCAGCTGAGACAAAAGAGGTTACACGCAGGTCTTCAATACCACAATGGGGCTCTGGTGTCCTAGGAAAAAATGCTGGTAATATGGACCACCCACCTATTTTAATTGAATCTGACAGGATTTTCAATTCGGAATAGGTAATAATGCTAATACGAGCCGGGACGCTTAGAATTCGGGTTTCAGGAAGAAAACCCAAGGAGCCCACCAGATGCACAAAGTTTTCCTCAGAGAAAGACAAAGTTTTGTTTTTATTGTTGTGGGAGGCAGAGTAGAGGATGAACATGTAGCTTTCAACTTTTCCCCAAACTACTCTTCTTGAGTTATATGCATCAAAAATTAATTAACTTAGAATGTTCATATAGGTATATAGTTAGATATATATATATTTTACTGTTCCCTTGAAATGCTCGAGTCGGGATAGGAAAGTATATATAACTCGCATGGTCGCATGTTTAAATATACACCCACATTTGACAAAACATCGAAGGCACATATTTTTCATACAAAAGTATATACCCTATTTGTACGACATGTACTTCCCTTCGACAAGGCCAAGTGCGATGAGTACACTGTAATCAAAAAGGAAAAGTCAGTTGTTGCTTCGGAAAAGTGAGTTAAAAACTTGCGTACATTTTATATACCCAGTGGGGAAAGAGGACACACATGATGACGGTCGACTATAAAGTGCTTCCGAGATCACGTCTTCTTCCTCGCCTGGCCTGGCATCATCACATCTCAACACCATTTGGCATTCTGTAGAAAAAGCGCTTCACATCAGATGATCAGAGTGGGAGAGGGTAGTGAAGCGTGTCCACTCTGTATGTGGGGGATAGAGAGCACATTATGAAAAATGTAATGAGTCGAGATGCCTAGAATTCCGGAGCAACCCAGGCACACTGCTAAGTATACACTGTAATGAAATTAGCTGGCTATGTTGCCTTCAGTGGAACTGCCAGCAGCTGTATCATCCGATTTTGCAAACGAGTTATATATACACATAACACATGTATATTATATCTTGTGAAAATGAAAATATGTAATCTTGACAAATATGCCAGTGCACTCGCAACTCGACAATAAAAATGGCAAGCTTTTTTATAACTTAAAGTCTTATTCCTTTTTAGTAAAGTTTGTTCTGGGGAGAAAATCGTGAAGTGATTTGCGACAAGAAGGATGCTATATAGCTCGCGACAGGATGAAAGTTTTACTCTCAATGAGTATTCAACGTTTGTTTACTATAGATCATCTAATTTTAATCTTATTAATGTGTAAATTCATTGTTGGTGATAATATGGAAATAGGAACTGTAATCACTTTTTATGTTGCCGCACTTTCCCCCGGGGGTATAACACGCTGCTATTTACTACATTACATTCGTACAGGATATTCGCATATAGAGTTGCGTTGGTAGTCGTACGCGGTGCAGCAAATAAAACCACTCCATCTCACTCCACGTCCACTTCCGGCTGTTTTCACTTGGGGAAGTCGCATGCCCAGGATGGAAAACAGGAGGAGAGTGAGTACACGGCCGAGGGTAACAAAATTTTAGAACGAGTCCTCTAATAAAAAAACAGACTTGTTAAGCAGAAAGAAAAATATATCTTGAGGAGAAATGAAATGTTTAAGGAAATCAGTGAACCGTCTCATTCGTCATCTTGCCAAACGCGGCACACACGAAGACTTGTCAACCCTTTACCCCCAAAGTAGGCATAGGTAATATGCAAAGTGAGTTCCTACCTTTTTATTTCAAAAAAGATATTTTCATTCTGCACACACATGCTCACCTCCACCACCTGCATGAAATATTAGCCCAGATTAAAAAGCAAAGTCATCACTTAACTTTTCCACACTGCACATTTGCCCACTTGCATTCCTGCAAATCGATCACTTGTGTGTGTAAAGCTGGCAACCGCATTATTAACAATTTAGCCGTGCAACCAAAAATATACCAAAAAGACTAAAAACGTGTGTGCATACAAACAAGGATTTTTTTTTGTTCACAAAGGGAATTTATTTATCGTCCTCCCTCAGTCATTCCAACTAACTCTCCACTTACGGGGGAAACGCACAAACCTCAAGTGCTAGCCTTTGCAGAAAATTGTTGATCGCTTGAATTTGATACGATAGACCAGGAGGAGGTGGATGATGACGACCATGTTGATGTTTTTCCGTGATGGGCTTCCAGGAAAAAAAAACTTTTTTTTTGTGGCCTTGCTTACACTCAACTCTTGTGCTCTTTGTGACGGACAAGTAGGAAAAAGTGTTTGTGTGGACAAAAAGGAGAGCTCTTTGCTTGTCACAACCAAGTGGGAAATGGATGGACGTGGACGGAAGCGGAGAGAGCGGGGCACAAAAAGGTTACATGGTTATACTACCTCATTGGGCACGTTTGGTGTATTTGCCTACTGGATATATATTTATTGGTGCCTACTACAGCGAAAACCAATTGTGGAGTGGAGATAACTAAAAATATCGTGTACAAAGAACAAAACCTGCGGTAATATGACGGTGAGTGGGATGGAATACCTAAGAATATTTCTGTCATTCACCGTGTTCCTTTCAGCCTGTTATACTGCACACCTTGTAAAATTGTAACAGAAAGGCAAACATGCAATGCAATTTTGTCAAGTGAATAATATTATGTACATTTTTCTGGGTGGAAGGTGGAAGTTGCTAAAATATACCGTGTCCCCTGTCCTTTTGCTTACTCATTGTTGCATTGTGAACTTGTGTATTTTTTTATTGTAAGTATTTATACGTTTCACTTTAAGTGACACACAGGAAGCTTGTTATACTTTTGAAAACAACTTGTAAAACCTATGCGTCTTGCTTGTGTATCACCCACTGCACGACATTTACTCAAAGCTGTGAGCCCAGCTCTAATTGTGCATTCACTTTTCCTCCAATTTATAATAACGGCGGAACATTTTTTCATTGGCTTTTACTCAGCTGGAAAGGGAATCGGATAGTTGGGAAACGGGGAGGGTATATATGTAGCTCTAAAGTGAGCAGGAGTTTCCATTTCCTAAAGAGAGAATATCTTTATGAAAGGGAAAATCTAATCTGGTGCATACATAATTTTAAATATTTTCTTGGGAACACATCCTCGTCGTGCGTATACGGGCTTAAATCCAGCCGAAATGCGAAACGGTAAAGGTTTACAAGGGGCTAGACATTTTTTGGGGGAAGTCGGGACCAACCACTTGAGCTGCTTTTATCCTCCGCGTTAGATGAGCCAGTGCAGTGCTCACACAAACACTCTTTTTCCTCCACCGACTGTATTCCCTCGTTCATTGCTGGAGGAGATATGCACGAATGTACATACTTTTAGGCACACATTGGGTGATACGTACGGGTAGGCACAATACGCGCTCTATAGTAGTATATTCCAGCAGCAGCACACGCTGTAGGATAAATCCATTGGCTTGTGGATCTGAGCCGTCAGTCTTTGTGCAACCTTGCGTCTACCAACATCACACCAGTTCCAAAGAATAACACGCATATTTCCATGAACGCATCGCAGCAACACAACACTGACAAAGCGCAACCCTTTCTCGGTACGAAGTGGAGCGGCATCAACCCTTTCCTGGAAAACCTTTGTCCGCCTGATTCCAACCGCTATTACTGGCAACGTTTTCTCATAAAATATGGAAATCATTGGAAATATTTGCTAATCTTTGCAAGAAATCTGCATTGACCCGAATTTGCAGTAGAATTGCACAACTGATTCGCTAAAAATGTACCCGTCGCTCTTGGTCTAGGGTATTATGAGACTTTCTCGGAAACCAAAAACTCTCGACAAAAACCAGAGCATTTCGTGGAACCAGTGTCTTCCCATAGTTTCGGAACCACCCCAGCAGTTCCCCTCTCAAGTCGGATTTTGTGGGGGATTGAAGTCTAAGGCTTAATTGAAAAATCAGATGTAAAAAATATTTTGGAGCCCCTACTCTACATATATATTTCCCTCTTGTAAATCTACACTCGCACTCATTGACTGACTTTTGTTCCCATAATCGTATCACTCCCATCTCAAGTATAACTCGAGTGATCCCCTTAAACTTTTTCTTTGGGTTCTCCTCCTCTCCCTCTCTCTCTCTCTCTCTCTCTCTCTCTCTGGTGAAATTGATGTGCAAACTGTGAAATGAAATTAGAGACGAAGGAATCTCCCTCAGTCATCCTCACCCAACCACTGGAGCCAACTCCAAAACTGATTGTGAGTGTTTAGCTGTAAGAAGCAACAGCAAGGAGGGCTGGATATCCCAAAGTCAAGTGTGGAGTCTCCTTAAAAAAGTGGAAATCTTCAACTCCTGCTCTCACTTTCTTTGTCAATATTAGCCTTTCTCAAGATTGGAAATAAGGTAGCTGAAGTGGAAAGAAACCTTTTGCTTCTTTCGGGGAGGGAGCCAGCAGAGTACCACTTAATAAAGAAGAAAACCTTTAAAAAAGGGAAAATTTCCCCGTTTCCCACTCATATATTATCCTTTATGAAGATTAGCATGTAGGCGGGATACTTTTACGTTGTGAACCAGTGGAGAGACTGGAGGAAAATCAAGAAGTTTTTTTTCTCTCTCTCTCTCTCTTCTTTTTTCAAGTCCGGAAGGAAATCTCACGTTCTCATAAAGAACCATTTAGTGGAATCTCTCTCGCCCTTTACGCCAAAGTCACTGAACAAGGGAAACGATTAAAAGCAAACTTGATTATAAATACGACCAGAAACTCATATAGTGTGTACGTTATACGTATACCACACATGGTGCTACTGAAAAAATAACTGAATGAATGAAGGTGCTAGAGAGAGAATTCATGTCTTGTTGAAAACGTGTTTTGACAGTCTTGCTCTATGCATAACAACCCCTACATTATGCATAATCTCTCCCTTTACTTGTTGTGACTGAAGAAGCGAAAAAGCAAGTTTTTTTTCTTTCTGGGAAGGAGTATAAGAAAGAAAAATTCTCTGACAAAGTGAAAATTTCTTTGGACACTTTATGATATCCCGTTTAAAGGAAATCCGTTGACGGAGAACTTTTTTCCTCGGAGAGAAAGACCCCAAATAAAAAACTTGTATGCTAGCAGACATTCATGAATCTAAAAATGGAGTAAAACAGATGGGGAAAAGTGTAAAAGACAATGTAAACTTGAGGATTGGAATATAAAGGATGATAAATAATGAAAAAGTGCACATTTCACAGTTTCCTCCTCACCTGGATAGGAAGCTTGGGTATCAGTCATCATTCGAAAAGTTTGAGCTACGCACCCGAAAAGAATTTAGTTATTTGGGAAAAGTGAAAGGATAAATTTAAATTACAAACTTGTACAGTATACTACGTCTTCTCTCCGACAAAATATGAAGTGGAGGTTCTGCTCCCAAGAAACTTTTTTCTGAGCGTCAGCTGTGCCCCGTGGAAAGTACTCTAATACTGTGGTTTGAACAACAATTAGAATAACTTTATACCCATATATAGTTTAGGCATATCCTAGTAAAAATAACGTAAGCAGTGTGCAAAGATTTTGCCCTTTTTGCCTCTCTCTCTCTCTCGCCGTTTGAGTCAGTGCACCAGTTGTTTCGTGCTACAACTTTCGTACCGTCTACTCCGTGTATGTATATGTGCATGTTGGAAAAATGTTGCATGATCAAATGAAGTCAATCAAGCTGTTGGGAATTATTGTCTTCATTATTGGATCAGGTAAGTGCACACCCTCCCTCCCCATTCATTTAACGTTATTAATCCTCCTTTCTCCTGTGTACTTTTATGTAACCTCCACTCTACGAAATGAAAAGGAAACGGTGAACCTTTGCACTCCAGCAACTCCCGCTCCTCCAACTATATTTTTACTGGCTGACTTTCTTGTTTTCATTTGGAAAATCAAGACTTCTCGTGCTAAACACTGGGCATTTCTCTTCCTCTCTCCCTGAGATTTTCCCTTGTTAAGCAAAACGCTCTCGTGCCGGGCTTGCTACACAAAAAAATCCAAATGGTTTTTATAACTTTATTTGTTCCAATATGCAATCCAGAGTATGTACAATAAGGATTTGTGTATTTGGAACATAACACACTACACTGGTGATTATTATTACTACACATATACAAGTTACACCTTTTTTCTCCAGTCCAGAAGGTTCAATTTTTTAAAAATGTGCTTTGACTAACCACCTCATAATTACAATCATCATGTTGGGTATTTTTTCCGTGAGGGAAAACCGAAAAAAATGCCGTCATCTCCGTGTAGCACACATAATACAACCCCGGGGTATTTTTTTTGTGAAGGAACATGCGTGCAGGAAAGTAACACTTGAAACCTCTAATAAGGATGTGGCCTACTACCACTTTCCCCCTATTTTGCACCATACGTATTTTCTAATAATCTTTCAGTCTGCAGAGGTCGGTGCAGCCACCTTCCGTTTTCATTTTCTTATTAAAATCCCACTCGAGGAGGGAGTCGAGTAGCGTTTTTTTCTAAAGGTGTTAATTAAACACTACCTCATGATGCATGAGTTGTGTGGGAGTATAAAAACAGCCTGCCGTTGTTGTACTAGACATTTCATTTACCAACAAAGGAATTGATTTGTTGAATATTTTCTCTAAAACATTTTCTTCGAGTTCATTCATTCAAGACGCGTGGCACGTAGCCCGTTTTGGGAACGGTTTAAAAACTATACCGGTCCTTGATCGCGGAACCACCTTCGACATGAGTGCATAATAAGAAGACTTTACCAAAATAAAAAACTTTTTTTCCCGGTAGTCCTTGACTAAAGTTTTAGCGAGGGCGAGACAAGAATATGAATGGGGGTTGAGGTCCAAACCCTGACGCGAAAGTAGCTCCTCTGCGAGTTTTTTTGCCACTGTATAGACTAGTTTTTTCGCAGTTTATCGGGGAAATACTTTTTTGGTGGACCAGTTTATCGTTTGTTAGTAGCTTCCTTGAAAAAAGGTACCCTGATGTAATGTAATATTGATGAAGATTTATACTGAAAATGGGTGAACGAACGGGCAAATATACACGTCTGGAGGTATACGATCACAAGAGTAGATATTCAGAGTTGATGCGATGAAAAATGATCGAATTCATAAAAAAACCGTACCCTGTTTCAGGGAGTCGCCTGTGTGTTTACTTGAGACGATGAATATGACTCTTTGTGTGTAGGTATACATATATCATGATATAACTTCGACATGAAATCGATTTTGAAGCAGTTACCGACTATGAAAATGGAGCATCGAAAGATTAGATGACAAAGCAATTGGTCACTATTTCTCTTTTTCCCTATTCTTTCCTCCTGATCTCACCAAAAGTAAATGGGATTTTTCACTTTTATTCTAAAGTGGACAGAAAAGGAAAGGGGACAAAAGTGTGGGAAGGAAAGGGTCAAGTTTGATGGACGCAGTAGGCGAGTGTCAAACGGGAAAAGAAACTTTCCTTTTTCCTTTCTCCTCCATTTTTTATCCTCTCTAAACCATGTTTTGTATCCCCTCTTGTTGGGAAATCATGGAGAACAATAGAAAAAATCGAACACAAAAATATATTGACACAAAAAAGCCCACATTTTATGCATGCAGTCCCCAGCCGAGAAACAAAAAAGACCCCAAAGTGGGCATGTATTTTTCGTTTTGATGAGATTTTCATAGTGAGGTGGTGGTGGTGGGCGAAAATGTGTGAGAAAAAAGGAATGTTTCTGTAGATGTTTCCTCTTCTCGGCGGCTCTGGATTTGGATGCATGTGTGAAAATGGATACAAATCTGGTGGTGATGCCTGAGGGGAGCTTCGCCATCCAGGGGAACAGAAATTTTGTGCATATCCATATACGAGTAAATATGTGGGAGCTGTGGTGAGACAAAGGCTTTATACTCTAAGCCGCTAAAAACTTTGCTGTTAACAAACAGCACATCTACTACACAGGAAAATATACATGCATTTTCCGATTTGACTATATATACCTACGTGTATTTCCTTTTGTTCTGGAAAAGATGAAAGAGGGACTTGTTACAATTTGTAGGCGAGGTGGTGTTAGTTGAATTGTAGTTCGACTCCTATATACTTGCACTTAGTCCTGGCTACTGACCCTTACATCATTCCTTGTGCCTTTTCCCCCTGTTCCAACTTTGGGATTTTTTCTCCAGTTTTATTACGATTTTCGACATATTTCCTAACTTTTGGGATGTATGGTTTAAATCCAATCTGAAAGCCGTATATCAATGTTTACTTGATATCTGAGAACAACACACACTGATCCTCTCTCTCGCCACACCACCACCACTTGACCAGTAAAACCATAGGATGCAAAGTGGAGGAGCCAAAAAAGGTTTTAAAACTAAAGGTTCCTGGGCCTAGGGCCCCTTGTGTATTTTTCTAAATGGTGGACACCACTTGCCCATGCAGTGCAGCTATTTCACAGGGAAAGCCGCATAGTTCCACTTTAAGTTTTCCGAAAGAGATACAATGGTAATCCAGCAAGAAAAACTTTGGACTGCTTTAGTGCTTCTTACTACACTTTGCACTTTCCCATACTTTCCACTTGTTCCACCAACTTCCCTCCGTTTCCACACAAGAGAATGAGGAAAACAGCCAAAAAACTTGAGGAAGTGGGAGAAGAGTAAGAGAGTTGCAACTTGCAAAACACTAGAATCTTCAACAAAAAAAAAACAAGTTTGCCAAGTTCCCCACCACTGTCTACGCATTGTTACTTGGACGAAAATACATGGTTGTATGATGTCCGTGGTGTACAACCATATGCATACATTTACATTTCACTGTAATACAGACATTTCTCAAAAGTGTCTAACGCGGTTCTCCTGCAAAAAACAACTATCCACTTTACCCTTGTTCCGAATTCTCGTCATTTCTAGCTAAAAAAAACTTTGCAATGGCTTAGTTTTTTTTATTATGCTTGCTTTTGCTCCTTTCCCTATTATATGGTTATATTAGTTTACAATAGTGATCTTGGAAATTTTTTTTACTGGTGTAAGTTACAACTCCCCCGTGACAAACTGCCCCGAGAATTGCCCTGTTGTATAGCAGGGAGGGAGAGAAAGTGTTGATTTAACTAATGCGAGTGAATACGAATGCCAAATGCCAATATGTGAGTTGGTGTTGGACGTTTTACCACCACCCTCGTCCAGCGAAACTAACCACCTATGACAGAGGAGGGAAATTGAGATTCTTTTTCCATTTGTATAAATTCAGAGTCTTA
>JAANSN010000250.1:0-71649 GCA_036850665.1 Dicranocentrus wangi
TTCTTAAGTATGCAATATGCAATACACTTCTTATGTCAGGTACATGTAACTAAACGATACTATTCTACTCAACACTCCATAGGTATAAAAATACATCTATCGCGCAATTTTTGCTTCCTTTATCCTTTTTATTGTATATGTTGCGTCTGTCTTTTTACACGTGTTGAAGCAAACAGAGACAATAGCTATGTATAACAAAAAATAACCTTCATTTGTCCCATGTTGCTTAATTTGATAATGTCTCATGCATGCATGCCTATGCTTATATTATTATTCCTTTCCATGTTGCGTTTGGGGAGCCTGGGCTATGAATGAACAATGAATGCTATCATGTCGCATGTCGTGATTATTCTCACGTCCGTTCAGTCAGTCCGATTGTTAAATACCTATGTAAAAAAAAGAATGCTTCTTCGCTCACACTACTGAAATTGAAGAGCTCCTCCAAGCATGTGCATACCATCTTCCATTTTCAACCTTTTTAATTGCTGCTCCTATAGTTCAACTGTGCTGCATGCTATGCTGGTCGTTATTTGTGAATTCAGAATATTCAGATGAAGCTGATATTAGTTCCAATAAGACCTAGAGGATGGATGTGTAACTCATTTTTGTGTGTTACCAGTCACAGTTATTAAAAGTCAAAAGTGCACCCAAAAGAATTTTAACTGAACGATTTGCTGGCCTTGCCCAACTACAGTGTTATTGTCATTGTTATAAAGCCGAGCAACAGGTAAGCTTCAAACATAAAAAATTCTTACTTCAAGATTTCAAGTGTTTTGCAATTTTATTATTGCTAATGTGTTCTACGGACTACGGAGCACGAGTAAATGCTTCACCCCTTTCTCAAAAGCTCTGTACACTAATGAAAAATACGTTACAATACAAAGGAAACGCATCGGAGATAAAGATGATTTCATTTTGATTTATTCTAGTCAGCAAAGTTTGCAATAATAGCATTAAATATGTAGACAGACGTTCTTGAAGTGCATACCATACGAAATACGAATTATTGCTATATATCAATTCATGTGTATTTGAAGCGTATTATCACAAATTCATCTCTATCATCAATCATTGCTGTTCCGTTGTATCATGTTATGTTTCCGTAAAAAGTAAAACACTAATGTAAACTTACATTAATGTATAATTATACTTTACTTTTAACTGAATTTCTTGGAAAAGTAAAAAGTAAAGCACCTAAAGTTAGGAAATTCATGTGTGTCCGTGATCGTTTGGCTTTTGCATTATACACGATTATGGATCATTTACTTTCTATTGAAGTTACTCCATTTGACTTTGACTAAGTTTGTTTATTTCATGGACTCTTAGGTTTATTTGGAGATTAAAATTAGAAGCATAAAATACACAACTTTAACATGTTACATGACATTATTAGGGCATGACAGCTAATTGTGTTTGTGTAATTGGCAATATGCTAGCTGGCATTAGAGACACAACTTTCATGCAAACAAAGTAATTTCACAGCATGAATATTTTATGGAAAAATATCACTCGCTGGTTCCAATTGATTACATAACTGCCAATGTTATCAGATGTAATTGTCATAATTGGAGGAAAAGTACAGGATTTAGGTGAAAAGATATATTGAGCAAAATACTTGAAAATATTGAAATAAGTTATAAAAACTTAAACACAAGTCACAAAGCCCACGTGTGCTTTACTTACAACAAAGCACAAACAGGAACTTCGATGACGTTTAACCTGTCATCTCCGTGGGTTCCTTGTGGTGACACTGGTGAGCTGTGAGCATTTGATTTTCGTTGGCAGCACAAACATTCAAACGTTGTCATTCATCCATGAGATATAAATATGGAAATTGGCGTATTATACGCGAAACCGCGGTTCTTCTGCTGGGGAGGACATTCTGGTACAGCTACAGTGCGATGTATTTACATAAGAATAAGAATTATGACATGCCATAATTATTATGACTCGTCTTCGCTTATCATACATGCATTTAACACTGTGTTAAATTATTGTATGTATTCCGAACCATCACAAGCACGTTGTGAAGCAAGCAAACAGTAGGCAATAAAATAAAACGGTAAACCATGTATTATGTATTAGCTCACTCAACTCAACCGTTGCTTACTTCATCTGAAAAACGATAATCATATGAATTTTTATAATAGTATAATAAATAACCTTAAAAACAGGTGTTACTCTAACGAAATATATACATGTGATTTCAATGTGTTTGAATTTGAAAACGGATAAGTTCCGTGATTCATGAATAGGTATGTATATTCCGCAGAGTAATAATTTTTTGTTTAATAAATCCTTGGCGTATTCGGATCGTGAGCACACGTCAAAGCGTTCCATTAAGTTATTTGCAAGCATTGCTCATTTTAACAATAACATGTAGTTTGTAAACAATCATGACATCAATTATCATAAAAGACTGCTGTCACGTCAATGCCCACTGTAGCGTACTTTGCCGAAGTTAACTTGGAATTAGAGGGAGAAGTGGAAGACCGCTTTCGCGGATGTACTTCGCGAATGTAATTTACATATTTTCTTCTTCTTCCAGCGATGTTTTTCCTCCACATCTTTTAAATATTTGTCCTTTCGTTTCTCGAAGGTACGAGCGCGATCTCTTGACCTTTATAATAGCGCGGCGCGTTTTAGGTGCTAATCCAGGCCTTTTCGCGTCCCTTTGATGGTAATACTTCCGTCCTTCCTTACTTTGACAGTCTCTTTCGCGGAAGGGCAATAATCCACACATTTGCACATCCGCGAAACCCAAAACCCTGTATGTGAGCCTTGTCACGTAAACGGAATTTAAAATTTTATAAGTCCGTGACATTTGTATTGAATTGAAGGAATTCGGAATTAGTGTCTTATGCACCTTCGATTCGATTCAACTGATGTGTATCAATCAGTCCAGGCCTCATGTATTAAGAGTGTCCTCGGAGTCATCGTGGGAAAGGGTTTTGGGGCAGTTTGACATAGTTTTCTCAATACATTTGCAAGGCGATTATTGATTCTTTTTTAAAGACGCTCATATTTTTAAAATAGAACGGCCATTTTAAATTCCAAACTGGAACAAATTGTCAGAAATCTGGAGATTACGAAAATGTAAAAGATTGGCAGATTCAATAAAGGTTAAAAATATTTATACAAAAGTTTGGCAAGGCAAGCACGCAAACCCAAACTTTCACATTTTCGTAATCTCCAGATTTCTGACAAAATTTGATCCAGTTTGGAATTTAAAATGGCCGTTCTATTTTAAAAATATGAGCGTCTTTAAAAAAGAATCAATAATCGCTTTGCAAATGTATTGAGAAACCTATGTCAGACTGCCCCAAAACCGTATCCCCCTATGACTCCGAGGACACTCTTAAAGTTTTGTTGATGCCGGTCGTAGGCTACAATCCGTTTGGATCGATCCACACGCCACGCTGACAGAATTCAAAAAACTTATACCGTTTAGGGGTTATCGCCGATGACAGACAGACGGACAGTCTCCTTGATTTTCATAATGTCCTTTTCAAGTAGGTACATTAAATTATATTCATTCCGTTCAGGCTACGTCATATGCGTCAGAGCAAAGCTGTCAAAACGTCCGGAATGTGGAAACAAAGATATGACAGTGACAGCATAGCAAATAGCAGCACCACTGTTGCGAACGATATATAAATAATAAATAGATAGAATTCGAAGAATGTTATAGTACGCATCAATGAGGAAAACGAATACCAATAGCTATACTTAACTTTCCTTTTGTATCATCAGGGATTTTCAATAACCATAAATGAGCTGTTCCGGTTGTTGTATAGGATTGTAGAATAAGTGTCTTAAATAAATACTTATATAGTACTTGTGTGGTGGATGATAAGCTACTACAAACTCACTCACCAAGACTCACCATCATATCATTCATATCATAGTAAGCTCTTTGGTGGTAGCCTATTCCTATTCTTGTTTGACTTCAATTTTATTGCATTGATAGTGGCCACCGGCGTGCGTGACAGCATTAAAATTATGAATTACAATCTCCGTAAGCATTAAGTGGTCATTCGGTTCACGTCTAGAATTTGGTACATTGCATTGTGGGTATAGTCCTTGTTGTACATCACATATGAATGAACAATGAACACTGCTGATATTGCCAAATTGTGGCTGTATTGCATTTGCGACATATTATTTCTGTTGATTTAAAGCGCTATTGCTATGAAGCCAACAAGTAACAAGCCAAACTGGTTGTCTGTGATGCGATGGGATTGGTATAGATTACAAATAAGCATGTAATGTAAGTACCATCCCGTATAGCTCTTATCTGTATCTTCATTTCATATCTTGAAATTTTATTGGTATTTGAGAACTGAGGTCAGTCAAATGTGATCAGATCTGCCCAGAGCTCTCGGATGTATTGTGTGATGTGTGAAATCCGTGTTCCTGTGAATACACTAATACACATATGGTAGACGATTTAATAACTTTTATATTTTTCCAGAAACCAGAGCGTCCGGCGTCCCCTCAGTTTAATAGGCACTATCGTTTCGTTGAGCCAATTAAGGTTGTAGCAGTTTATTACGTGCGAGTTCCAGTGCATCCTAATAATATGCACTTCACAATTGAAAGTTAAAGCCATACATACGTGTCAAAAATCAGTATTTATTTACTTTCACGGCTTATCGACGAGCAGTGCATTGTACCTACGTTTGAGCAAGCCTGGAAAAAAGTGAGGTTACCAAAAGGTTACGTGAGGTTTCAGTGGAAAAACATGATAGCTTCCTTTCATCGCATCAGTGTGTCCTCGGCATGAAATCATGATATCGTGCAGTGCAATGCGCGTCGTCTCCTGCCATGAAGTGAAACTTTACCCTTGACAATATCTTACCATTTACACTTATGATTAGTGTGAGTGCAGTGGAGCCGTGTGAATAGTACATAAGAGTAAACTATTGAGCAATTTTAAGCATTACACAAGTTATATAAATTCACTTATAGTACGAGGTGTGTGGACGTAAAAATCCATAACATTCTGAACTTTAAAATGTCACTATTTTTTTTAAAGACGAAGAAGAACTCTTACCCACAACTCATAGTCTGTCTGTGAATACCTGATTGATAATGCAAATGTCGAAGTGCATCGACTGTGACTCTACATAACGATAACAAAACTGAATGTAACACACCAATACACGCCCAAGGACATCCGTCTGTATCTATTGGGTGTTGGGAATAGTGAACTAGACAAGGAATTCATGCAAAAGTGAATTGCTTGCAGGTTTTGCAAGGACGTTTTGTGTTAATCTCTCATCCGTGGTGTAATGTGAATCTCATCACAATCTAATGTAGTATACTGAACTTATTTTATGCGCCTATATTTAGTAAGTTGACTACGAAAAAACAGTTTAGAATTACATTCCATTTCCAATAATGAATGAATCCAATATCATTGGGAGCAAAAGCTAGGAGAAGACTATGATTTCAGCATTATTCTTTTTTTGTTTGTGGTGCAAAATTTGCAAGTGCTAACGGACTGAATAAAAAAGCGATAAAAATGCTCGGAGTACGTGGGGACTCATCGACTTGGTTGTGGAAATTCGCCAAGTTGAACAAAAATAAAGGACATTGTAGTGCTCTGTTTTTAATCAGCATTATAATAGCTGTAAGTTGTATACAAAATGGTTATGCTGGGAATGTGCAGAATGAGACAATCGGCAATGTAGATAGCACAACCCCGTATGATGACGAATATTCGGATTCTTCAGACTCACACTCAGAGTAAGTCATTGTAACATGAATGTCATGATTAAAATCTATATTTCGTTACTTACTTACATGTGAAAATACTTACTGGTATTGGTATGAATATTTTATAGGAGTAATGTAACAAGCTGGAGAGATCGGAACTGGCGAAGACAGGATAATTCAAAAATAGCTCAAGTAGTCGTATATTTCTCTGTGATACTTATCGCACTAGCTGGCGTCTTGATAAAATATTTTGTTACTCAATATGAAACGTCACAGATCAAGGCTCAAGAGCAATTGGGTATGAGGATTGGAACCAATGTGAAATATTTAAGTAATATAGAGCAGCAGTGTGATTTATTTCCCAGGCAGATTCATTTATTTCATTGTTTAATTTTCAGATTACCAACGGCTTCAAAATGCGTAGCCTGAAAACAATTGCTGAAACAATGCACAATTAACTTCGACTTTATTTCTGTAAGGATCTCTTATATCTAATATGATATAATATTGCGAATATTACATGCTCGGAGATGTTGCGACTGAAACTGCCCCAGGATTTTCCACGCCACCGATTGATTTCTGATTATTGGCATTCCAAGTTCAAGTTTGCAAATGTTTGATTTAAAGGAAAGCAAGGGGAAAGGTGTGCTATCGCTTTTGTGGTAGACGTATTGGATTAATTTTGAAATGTACACGACCAACATCAATGTGACTTTTTACAAGAAATATTTGATGTATGTATCATCGTTTGCGTATTTGCAAATATAAAAATGAGTCATAACGCTGTGATAAATGTATAGGTAATCCTAAATTATCGAATTATCAGTCCAACATATCTGTGCGCATGTGCATGTTTTATTCTTACGATTAGTCAATGCAGCGATAACGTAGACCGATATTCCTTCGAGTACAGGTTTATTATGAAGAGATGTCATATACTAAACCTTTCCGTTCTAACCGGAGAATAACCACGCAAGTATACGAATAAATTTTTAATATGTAGTAAAATATGTCAACAAATCATATTTATGCTGAAAAATAAAATGATATTAGAATTCCATCTGAAATGTCTTTGTTTATTATAGCACATAGGTAATTAACAACAGTAGTTACTCGTACTCTCTCTCTGGCATATTTGGTATATATAAAACTGTGATAATCTCAATCTCTATTAGGCAGTCACAAATGAACCATTTAAAGGGCATTTTCTAAACTATACTTTACAGCTAGCTATTTACATTATTACAATACAATTAAATGTGTGACAAACAGACAATATAATTTTTAAATGAGACACAGCGCACGGGCTCTATACAGAAAACTTATGAAATGTTTTGTTTTCGACAACCATTGTAGCTCGATTGGTTTTCTAAGAGATTTGGATACAATACGGTATACGTATAGCGTAGATGTTTCAATGGAAAATCTTTTAAAGTAAACCACCGGGGTTATTCTTAAGATTTAAATTATGTAACTTCACTTCTGGAGACACTCCTTAAATAAAATTGCCATCATCACTTGTACTTGTAAATACGTTATAGCGAAAAGTGAGCTACACCTTTTCAAATGCACTTCCAGGGAGGTCCGGTGTAACCATAAATATTCATACAAGACAGTTGTGGTGTTGCTTTTACAACTTAGCTTACCTATGTTTATGAATGAGGTACAGGATTACTGATTAGAAAAGGGACTAATCACATTAAATGGATATAGTATCTCAAATCGGCTACTTAATTGGTAGCGTCTAGGGCAAATATTCGTATAGCATGAATTCTATTCACGCAGCATAATTTACATTAAGCTTTATAAAAATGGCTCAAGTGGTGGAGGTTAGGATTAAAAAGACTTCAAGGTTAAGATATCCTCTTGATTCTGTTAGACACTTTTATGCTAAATCTTATAACATAGGTAATAATAAATGACTAAAATAGCACCTGAGAATACGTAGACGTAGATTGTTGTATGAAACAGGAAATCGTAATAAAACCACCCTATGTGAACCACCCTATTGCCCATCCGTTCAGATCGATGTCCATTTTTATTAAAAACACCACCTTACTCATTTCAACGCTTAATTATTGGTTCAAATTCATCTAACCAATCTATCTCCACTCCAACAGTCCATTTATGTACCTACATCTCACAAACAATATGACTTATACATACAGGAAGACAGTACACTAAATATAAAGGATTTTTTGACGATCAGATTTTAATATAACAAAGATTGGTTTATTTGCTTTTGTATTAGTTGTACTATAAATTGTATTGTATTGGCAGATGATGGCCTATTAGTCGTAAAATGTTCTACGTATAAAATTCCAATCCCATGCCATTTCCATCCATTCTTACAGATACATAAAATTGAAGATTGTGCCTAAACATTTCCCCAAACTTCACAGTATGTTGCAGGTGACAATTATTTATTTATGTTTATTATATCCCTTCTCACCCAACCAACAGATTCATAGTTAAGTTTCTACAACTTGAACCTTCTTCGAAGGTTTATGTACTTTTGTAAATGTGTTGTCTGTTGTGTGCGATGCGATACACATTTTCTATGTATTAATATATACGTAGTGCGTGCAATGAAAGTCTACAGGCAGAAGTCATACATGGTATGCAATTTTTAGCTTTATGATATTATGATGTTTTTTGGCGTTATTTGGCAGTTTTCGTTAATAATTTATTGTGACTTGATTAACATTTTGGTTACAGTATAGAACGCATGTCTAAACAAAAATCTGTTTGAACCTGTGTAAAAAAGTGTATATTAAGGTCGATGCGAAAGTAAATGTGTATATAATAGGTATAAATTATGTAGGTACTTGACACGAAATGAGAAGGGTCCATAATGCATAATGTAAAATGTGTGCTTCATTTAACGCATCAGATATTATTATCCTTTTATGATCCTCGTAAAGGTTTCTTCAACTCACACGTAGCAGACAGGAAATATACAACAAACAAAAGTAATTCGATTGAGCATTGACTAACTGCATGGACAATACATTTTCTAATCACAATAACCGATCCTATTGCTGCTGTACATGTCTAGCTTTTGCAAAAACCACTACTTGTTAAATAATATAATAATATATGGATATCATAATAATATATGGTCCAGAAATCCAAGCATTTGATTAGGTGGATCTGGTATCTGCCCACAAAGTCATGACGCAATGATGCAATTTTCCACCTCCCTTCACACACAACCTATCACGATACCCCATATTATGCACATATGACATGACCCTACTTTCTTCACATTGTAATTATAGTGGAAGCAACACAAAACGCTTTGTGTGTGTAAACCCCTGCGTGGCATGAACAGAAAATGTAATTTGCAAGAGCCATAACCCATAATCATTAGAAATGAGGTGATTTGCACGTCTTACAAGAGGACCATTTAGACTTTCTACAGGCTCTTCGAAGGAGGCGGTGAAAGAAAACTTGGGAAAAGGCGGAAACAGACAGTAACAAAATACCGGGCTGCTGTGGTTTTCTACAAACAATGTGAGAAACGAACAAAGTGGAAAAGTTTTTTTTGTAAGGATTCGTTCGTATAAAGAAATTGGATAAAGTACACCAAGTAAATTTTCGGGTTGAGTGGATAAAAGTCTGTTTGGTGAACGTCTTAATTCGCAAATGTACTTTTCTATTATTTTTCCAACAAAAACTTTACCGTTACACAAAACAAAACCGATTTTCTAAGAAACTCAAGCGTGCATAGTAAGAGGGAAGGGAAAGGGAGGCTGTCCTTAAAGACAAAAAGAGTTCGAACGAGACGACATTCGCCATCATTCCGTGCTATCTATTCACAACCACTAATTTTTTTTCAGAACGACCGACTTTACTTATTGAAGAAATTACTCTAAAACCACAAAATGGAAAGTGTGAAGTGTATAATAAGCAAAGGAAAATAATAAAAGTTTCAGTTCCTCCTACTAATTCATACAAGCTATATAGCGGTACATTGACATTTGCGACAAGTCAAGTTCAAAAATGACGTTTTATTGTTTTCATTTAGGTCGATAACCAAGATCTACAAAAGGCCCCTTTTGTTATTGTTCTACTCCAGTATAATCTACAACCTTTAAAATCGTTGTTTAAATGTATGCGTTGTGCAGAGTGCAGTGTCATTCATTTTTCATGTTATTAAATATTAATGTAAGTATGCAACTTATTTTAAGGGGGTGTTTTTCTACCATGTGTGCTTCCGGTTGATCACTTGTTCGTAAATACTTATTATATCCCTAGGCTTCGTCTGCATGCATACTCATATCATGAATACATTTTCTACAGTTGAGATCTACTATCGAAATAGCTACACGAGAAGGTTGTTGCCTCTTGCGGGTGAACCTTTCATCGCACGAGTATTTTCTCTGGTATTAAATTGCATAACATATTACATACATATATAACACATGTCTTAAACTGTCGTTACGCGATCAACCTCAACATACTGCTCCATTTGGGGCTGCGATTGTCAGCAAACAATCTCCCTGTGGCTGCTTGTCCCCGTCCCATAGAACATTTCCTCAGTCGGCGTTCTCGAGCTCATTAGTAATTTCTCGCGACGCTCATCTCTCTTTCTTTTACACAGTAAACAACCAAAACAACAACTGAGCACAACAATTGCAATAAGTGAGCCTGCTGCTATATACAGGTAAGTTCTGGGAATAGGAAAATATTCACAATCTGCCTCATCATAACCCGAAGGACAGTGTTCAACCCCGTCGCAAAACAGCGAGGGACTGATGCAGGCATTCAGTTCTGGGCATTTGAATTTAAAGCAGACATCGTCTTCCAGCTCTTCCGTGATAGAAGTTGAAGTGCCTCCAACGGAGGATGAAGACGAAGCACCAGAAACACTCGAGGTTCCCCCCACACCCAAACCGCCACCACTACTCCCTGTCCCCGCTTTCCCACCAACACCTCCAGCAGTGTCGAGTGGAGTTACGAATTTCGTAATCCAATCTGGGCTCAACTCAGACAGGATCCCGATTGAACCAGGGATGGTGCCGTAATGATAATTGACCGAAAGTGGTTCGTCTTTGCGAGAGATTTGAAGCCATTTAATGGTATACTGTCCAGGAGAGCCGGTGCCGCGCGAGACAAGCTCGACAATCAGTTGATTTGATGAAGCGAAATGAGACCAGTCAAGATGAGGATTCTCCGCAAAGTTGGGGAAGTTGTTGGAGTACCAGCCCTCGCTATATATTTCCACACGGGAGGAAACGGAAGAGGAATCTTCAGGACAAATCACTTGTAATAGACGACCATTTGGGCCACCGGTGTAGACTAGAATCCGATTTCTGGTTCCACAATGCTCCTGTGGTTGTTGCTGATGATGGCTGGAAGTTGAAGTGGTGGAGGATGATGACGGGAAGACGGAAGATTTCTTTGAAGAGCTGTAGTGAACTTTCCGTGTCTGGAATTTTTTCATCGTTCGGCCCGGGATTGTCATAAAAATGTAGTGTGAAGGGCTTTGTGGGTCAATTTCCCATGGAAAGTGTTCACAACTTTTGTGAGGGTACTTTTCGGGGATTTTCAAGATGATTTCTCCACTTGCCGAGCGAACTTTCTGCGGTCTGGTACAGTCGGGCTGTTTCACAAACTCGTACCTACAACAGAGAAAATTGCCATGATAGTGAATTACGAATGTGATTGTACTTCACACACCTAAAGTGCCGTTTTTAAACCACGTATTTACGTCATGCGTTCAAGTGAAACTGCTCATTTCGAAAGTGAAATGGCAGTCAGCAGCAGTCATGTATACCCATACTGTACCTTCATGTACTGTTTTCAAACTTCTCACTTTAGCACTTAAATCAGACTATATATCTATAAGAAACCAGCACTCCAACAATGCATCTCAAATTTAGGAATTTGTAAACCATCAATCTTCCGCGAGAATGGGAAAAATGGATTCGCACTGGGGATTACCTATCCATATTTGCTTAATATAAAACTACTACTACGTTAAAGCGCATTACACAAAAGAATTCCATTGGCTTTGCCTGAACTCATTCCATAATTCCATAGAATCAGGAGCAGGCACTTTTTTATTTTTCCGTGCTCTCCCAAAAAATCCAATTGTGTATCAAAAAACCCGCTTTTTCCATCATCTCCGCATTAATATTAATACAGATGTTATTATTAAAGTAGCGTTATCTCCTTCCGACACAAACGTAACTTATTGCCTCAAGGATTTACAAGACTATATAATATTGTATTTTGTATCACACGACGAAAGAGAAGTCGATTTTTAACCTGAGAGCTATACAAAACGCTTTCACCTGGCTTACTCCTACTTTACTCCTCGTATATCAAGCCATTATCCTTTTTTCCTATGCGCTTTCACAAAATGGGAGACGTTATGTAAATGATTTGGCTCACTTTCACTATCTATAGTTTGCAGAACCTTATGGTACGCGACCTATCGTGCAATGGTTTCAGAAATCAAACAAAAGTCTACCAGTCAAAATCCAATTTTAGCATCAGCAAAAGTGGCTAAATTACATTGAATTCCTGAAAGCATACGAAAAATATGGAATTTTTGGTACAAAAATTAAGCATATTTTTGTGCACATCCAATATGTTCATCTCATCAATAAAAAGCATACCGCATCCAGCCAGCTGCTCCAGCTCGAACTCGGCAGTGAAGTAAACAGTCCAGATGGCAATGATTATCTCAAAATAATTTTTATATCGGCTTGCTGCACGAAGAAACCTTTTAAGTCGTTTTTTATTGAATTTCATGACCGGGTTTCCTTTCACTTTTTAATTGCGATTTGGTATTACGAAAGTATGAATGAGAGCTCTTCCATCTAGAGGCGCAGCGTCGGTGTACATGCTTTACACAAGCTCTTCTTGAGCTTGCTTGACCCATAAGGAGCACATGCAAATATATAACGTGAACGATGCACGTGGGTGAGGGAGGTTTAGGCATTTTCGTTTTCATCTTATAGTAAAATGAAATGACTAAACCTGGTAATAATGTCATCGCGAGAAATGTTATTATTAAAAGATGCCTACGAGGCAACTTCAGTCAGTCATACATGTCGGGTGGAGGTGACAGCTGTTAAAGCATCCAATCTACATTCTGCTTTTACTCCTTCATCCTCATCACAATTTCCATTCTATATTGCCTTTTCCTTAAAATACCTAGTGAGAACCTATTGCTTACTTAGGCGAATATTACGCAAAGCGGAATCTGCCCATATACACATCTATAAAGTATTGTGTGCACGTGCACCCAGCTCAATACGACAAACCCTTTTCAACCAGCTTTCGAAAGGATTTTAAGCGTTCTAAAGTACTACATTCAGGTTATGCACCAGCTGCTGCTTACAGGGACAGGGCACAAAGCGTCTCTGAAATATCTTCAAAATGGGCTTGGAGGAAGTTCTCCTGCCGACACGTCGATGTCATGCCAGTTGAACTATGAAGAGTAAGGAAGGAGTCAGAAAAAGATGAAGTGAAAGTTGCGCATTGAGGTACGAAGCGTACCTATATATACTCACAATATTCTTAAATGCAATGCAAAGCCTTTGTGCACAGCAGTTCACTGCAGGGAAAATCTTTGAGAAGTCTTGGTTTTGTCATATCGTGAGCAAATCCTTAAATGCCTACATGCTTTTCGGTGGATGGTTGAATTTTCATTTGTCTAGAGTTTTGTATTGTGAGAGTTTCCCACTCATCGTCAGCCGTATTTAAATTAAGCTTGACGGGAAACGCATATATAAGCTTATTATACAGATTTAAAACAAGGATCACTTTCACCGGTTTCCAAAGATTTGCTCACCACCACTACCTTGAAATTGTATACATAAATTTTGTTCTAACTACCTCAAACGGTTCTCCTCTGGGCAACGCTATACGTACTTTAACTCATAGAGACATAGTTGGCTTAAAATATTATCCTTGGAAAGTGGAAACGTAAGTACATGAATATGAATCAGGAGAGGGATCATAGTTAGGGTTGCGACAGAGCAGAGGATGCAGGTGTCCAAACTTCATGGCAGAAAATAACACCACAGCATTTATTTAAGCTCACTGCGGAGACCCCATCCGCGATAAATGACATTTACAACGGAGAAAACAACTAGTAGGCTTTAAGACAGTTTAATCTATGCAACTGGTAAATTACGCAAAAAATCATGGGCTAATAACAACAATACATAACAAAAAGCAATGCAATTAGGTGAAATTGGTTAGAGTGGAACAAACCCCAACACATGCTAAATGCTATCTCGACGACCTGGATTGGGTACCTCATTGAAACTGAATTGTCACATCTTTGGCACCTGTGTCCCATCATTCGTTTTTGTTTCCATTTATTTGTTTTATCTAGAAAATATTGCGATACATGCAGGCATACTTTCTTGCACTAGAAGACTACGACAGTGAGACATTACGGGAAAAGATTACATTTATTACGTTAGAGGAAAGACAAAGACCTGGATAGGCACAAAAAGCGTTTTTGTATTGCATGGAATGAAACAATTGTATAGAATTATCGCGTATAAAGAATTGAATAGGAATTGTTTTGTTTTTTGAGACAATCCTTATTGGTCATGCATGCACTCACACTTTCACACAAAGTAAATGGATTAAAGTGGCAATATGTCAAGTGTGTAAACACTTTTGTACAGCTCCGTTCTTTCACGTTTGCTGAAGCATGCAACACTGTTCGTGGCAGGAGCAAATTTTTTGTTTTGTCTGTAGTATCTGCCTATTATATTATATGCAATTTACTACCAGATAAGCCAAGGCCGAGCCCATATCATAACACAACACGAATGTATGAGTTGAATACACATTGTACAGTGTAGTTGTAGAGATGACAGATTGAAAAACTTTTAGGACTACCATAATTAGCACTAACCGGACTTCTAGCTCTTGATATCAGCAAAATTATGGTAACATTAACCAATTATAGATTTACAGATTTGATATAATTAACTTAAAGCACTTTTTTAAAGCTAGTAACATATATTCACATGCACATATACACATACCTATAGTGGATTACGCTTTATTCAAAATTTTATATACTTCTTACGGACTTCTAGGACCTACGCTACTCTACCAATTATAAGCCAAATCGGGTGTCGTGAACTGGGTCAGGGGTGAACCCTAGGTGAATCTTGTAAATCAAAGGTAATTTTTGTGGCATTGGATAATATAGCTATTTGAGTGACCGACGGTAGCGGTGCCTGAAACCGGTGGTGCAGAGTTCAACCAAATCCATCAACGTATCTCAAAGACGAATCGCATATGTTGAATTATGCTTTCGGTATTGGTATTGATTTGAGAGAAAGGTCAACTCAAACATATCATCTACTACCACCAGCCACGTTAAAGACGTCTGCAATCTGTTTATAGATTTATTCTACCCGTAGTTTTATATGGTTATTTGAAGCAATCATTTTTTCTGTCGCTCTGTATACCTTCCTCCTTTTAATGGAATATGCGAGAGTCTACGCAAAGTATACGAGAGTGAACCGAGAAAGCAAGGACAAGAAAGGAAAAGACTTAAATTCTTAAACTGAGCTTTTTCCATTTCTCTTTTTGACTTGCCTTCTTACCTTAAAGAATATGCACGTCTTGAAGGAGTGAAATGAAGTATGCATGCCAAATTGTAAATTGCTAAGCTCCTTTACTTTCTCTTTGTGCCATGGACAAAAATGCTTTTCAATTGGGAACCTTATCCTTTATGTAAAGTAAGCATATACGATCGTTTTCTTCCTGCTGTTGTGGAGAGAATCGTTTTTTACGAATACCTGGATTTCGACAAGAAGAGTATCCTAACTTCTTCCTTCGATCGAAAGGCTCTCTCTTTGTCGTAGATTTTCACATTTACCTAGTCCAGCCATTGATCATACTAACAAAGCGACTTTTCCAGAAAAATGTACTGTTCGCGTGCTTGTGATGAGTTTTCCATGTTGTTTCAATCGCTTAAGATTACGGTTGGGAAAAAGAATTTTAAAAAAAACTGACTCCTCAACCACTTTTTGAAAAATTCAAGACTTCCATTATCTGACATAAATAAAACAAAACGACTCTGCGAAGTCTGTTTTCAATAGGCGTTTTTGAATGACGCTGACATGAAGTATTGCGTGACATGTATTTAAGTGGCCAAACGCGTTTACATGACAGAAAACAACGGCACCATTTGGTAAATTCTGTAGTACAGTGGTCATGTAAGCCATGTCACACCTATGTAATACGTGTCATAAACTATATAAACTAACCTGCCCTCAAAAGCAAAGTGATTCTGGTCATGGAACGCCTTCATGTTCTTCACTTCCAACACCAAATCCATTGCAGACGACGTTGACGTTATGACAAACGCACTGTTCGGAGTATTACATAGACATTCCCTTATTATCCGACTGTCATTCCAGGGCACTTCCCATAGCTGAACCTGGCCTTCCGTTAGCAGCGAAGAGTCATTCGAGGCTGGAGGATAGCAGATGGACCGTCCGATATTGGGCTCGACGTCAGCTTTGCAGTATCTATAGAATAGGCAAATATAATACACACAACTTTTATCAGTCAGCCAGCACAGAACAGAAGATACGACAATCATTTTATTGTGCTTTCCATCTTCACGTAAAGTAAAGTCTCCTCTTCTTGTGCGGCAGGTACTCCCAACTTCCAGCTTTCATGCCAATGTGCTTGGAATTTTCAATGACTGGAATGATTCTTATTTCACGCTCTTTACTTCAAAAACAAGTTTAAAAGCAAGTTGTGTTTATGAAGATGTGATATCCTGCTCACAAATTGGAATTTTGGAACTCTCTTTCCCTGTACTCCAGCTCTTGGTATTCGATATGCATGGCGAGTTGTAGTCGAAGGCTTTTAAAAGAAGCATTAAATTTTATGTGTCAGCTACTTCAAAGGCTTTTTCATAGCTGCAAGCTTTCATAAACCACACACATCGACATTAATGTTACTTCCGTACTTGAGAAAAAAGAGAAATCAATCGTGAAGAGTTGTAAGGAACGCTTTTAATGTTCCATCGTGAACTTCAAATGTGCTACCTGAATTGATTCATCTAGAAACTGAACTAATCCTTGTAGAGTAACTCTGTAACTCCATATAGCATGCTGACGATGACGATGAGCACTGGCTGATCTGATACAGAAGAGGGTTCAGGTTACAACCCCACAGACTCACTCAGATCACTGAATGAACAGCACACGGGATTTTACGCCGTACTTCTTACAACCTTCACGAATTGACACGCTTCATTTATCATTTTCTATTGCAACATTGAGCGTAATAAATATAAAGGAGAGAAAAGTGAGTTACGATGAAGAAGATAAGATAAAACAAAAAATCTCTCGTTCTGGCTGGGAAAAGTCATTGGGATTTTCTCAAAAATGTATAAGTTCAAATATAGAAGAAAAATGAAAATCTTTTAGGGGTCCCATTGTCGCATATCTTGGTCGAATATTGCATTCGCGTAGCTGAAAGATGCTTTCATCATTACCACATTTATGGAACCGAATGCCTATACTTGTAAACTTACATATACTCAACATGTACATAGAACCTATACTATATTGTATAATATATTGTTCTTATAAGTAGAATATGGAATCTTATAAGTAGAACTGCAAATGGTCGAATTGAAGGTTATCTCATCTTTCTCTTTCTGCTAATGCCACTCACAATGTATAACTTACCTATATATCGTTCAAAAACATGAAAAACTACTTTTTTGGTATACTTATCCAGATTCTTTACTACCCGACATTCATCCATCCATTCAACGTTGTACAACTCAGGAAGAGGTAGTACAAAGGCACATTGGCGAAGTGCAACTTCCGCGCAAGAAATTCTCATTATTAGTACAACCCTGGCACTATCAACCTTCTGTACTAACCCTAGCCATATAGTCTCTCCGTGCACGACTGACTGAATTGTGAAGTGAATGAATGAATGAGTTTTATGGAGTAAAGTGCTCAGCCTCTTTTCCTCTGTTTTTTTTTACCAGGCTTGTTTATATGTTCTCGTGTTGTAGCTTCCAGGCACGGAAGAGAGAAAAGAATGAAAGAAAGAGAGTTAAAAAGGACTCTCAAGTGGCTCATCTCCCACATACATTATATATCACAAGAAAACAAGGGAGTGACGGTAAAATGTGAAGAGAAAACGAAGGAAAAAGAAATCAAGAAAGAAGAACAGTAAGAACACTCAACTCATCTCCAGTTACTTAATACATAGATAGAAAGCTTGAATGAAGAAAAAATAGCGGACAATGTTTATATCATATATCTTCATGCGTATTTATAACTGTTTCCTGTAATGTCCTGGCCACCACCACCACACCACTCAATGTGAAACACTTAACAATGTTTATAGACAGATCGTATTGCCGGCATGCATGCAAGTGAGAAACAACAAATCTGCCGGAGGAAAAAAACTCGCCACTCGCCACATCATTAATCTCGCTGCTAGTCTGAAAATTAATACTTCTATATTTGACCATCCCACATTCCCACAATAAAAGAAAAAATATATTAGTCGTTTCCCTCATTTCCGTCCTAATTTAATATATATCTGAAACTTGATATTGGATATTTACGTTGTTCGCATGCAATAGGATGAATGGAGGGAATTAACAACAGATTCTATTATGCACTTGGGTAAGCTACATTTTCCGGTGCGCAATGCAAATATTGAAACGGAACAAATGCAAATGCTACCGTGTGCTATTATTGGTTTACGAGCTCCCTTAACTTGAAAAGGCGACTCTATGAAGTTTTGAAAGGCGGCAGGCCCAGAGATTTCTTGTTTGGGCATCACAAAGTTTGCGTTGCGGAAACCTGATTCGAGAACACATATACCTATGCATACAATGCAGTTATCCATTCCTTGTAAACAGATATTACCTATACAGATTCTTCAATGGAATCTGTTGGCATTTGATAAATCGTTTTATCCCGACAATATCTATCTACACGTAAGTGAGCCGCTATGATGCAGCTCTTTCCGTCCCCGCGCGCACTTGGATCTTGGATTTTTTGAGCTGAAGAAAATCATTTCTTCTTTGCCCAAAAAAATTCAATCCTTGTTTCAATCTACTTCGTATAATAATGCATCATAGTTGGTCGTATCGGATATACACGCAGCATGAAAAAGAAGCTCGACCCGGGTATAAAGTTCAGAAGGAGAGATAACCACAAAACTAAGCGGTTTTCGTTTAATATAACTTATTTTTTCCACCGCTAACATACCACTAGATTGCCAGATATGATATCTATTGGAAAAGAGGAATGGGGTGGGTATGATCAATTTCGTTACTTTTACTGAAAAGTATATTCCCCCTATATGCCAATATACCAGAGAGAAGATTCAATAATAAATATCTTAATGTTAATAATGTAGGTAATGTTGGGGAAATGAAAGATGGATTCCGATTCCGCCAGCCATAGATATACTACCTGGTTCTCTGGCATTCCACATAACGTGGAAATAACTAGATTTACTTGGAATCCTTGTCTCGACTACCTTACTCCCTTGAACGCAAACCTGAAGAATTTTTGCTCTTTTGTCCTTTTACGACAACGAAAATAATGGAAATTGCAGTAAAGTGTAAAAATGACTTTGGCACTGATATTATTACGTATGTCGGATGAGACGCTCCTCTGAAAAAAGTATTTTGGTAAAATTTCGATTTTTTGATCTTCAGGTCTTGGATTGGTAAAACTGCCAGTGATTGGAACGGTTGGAAGGAAATTGTCAGTTAAGTAGGGTTCTAAATTGAATATACTACCCATCCAATACCCAAGGTTAAACTGATTTCCATGTGTCACGAATATTGCATCTTCTAATTTCATATTTGGTAAAAAATATGCAATCGAAATTCGAAAAACTGTAATTTAGGGTTCCTCTTATGCTTGGGTCATAAGTTATTTTAGAACATCTAGAAAGTTAGTATTAGAGATACAGAAAGACATTTACACAGTGAACCTCGCACACGTATAATACATAAAATTCCCTTACTATAACAAGAACAAGAACTTGCATGAAAATTAAATTACATATATCGACTAAATAATATACGTTGAAGTAATACTATGAGATTTGTTTCTACCCAAACTAGCATACTAAATGTCCCAACTAATGATCCAATGTGACGAACATTAGCCTGGAGGGTTGTTAACCGTTAACGACAAATACGAGTTTTACTCAGTTTCAACACTTGATCACCCTCATGAGTGCCATTTAATGGAGTCCAGCGTTGACCTGATTTTTTAGCTTTTCTATAAACATGAATAACCGAGAATTTTTCGAGAACACTAACAAGAGAGGGAGACAACCGTAATAATGATTAGTGCATGGAGTATATAATTCCTCTGGATTCCCGGAATTTTAATCCCAATTTCATTCATCTCCAACTTTCAACTCCAAAATCTTACTTACTATATTTTACTCCTATTTATTCATTGCCAACTTTAATCCCAATCATTTTCACTCCCATCTTTTAATCCCAGTCCTTCCTTTTCTCCGAATCATTTCATCCCGTAATGATTTAATCCCTTTAAAACACGAATCTTTTGTTGTCAAAGTCCGAATTGCAGACAAATGGATTTTCTGTTGTCTGCATGTAGTTTCATGCACTTGCGTGTACTTTTTGTTTCGCAGTGCCCCTCGAGTTAAATCCAAATCTTTTTCGACAAATGGCGTGGATTCGAAATTGATGACAAAAATGGATTTTATCGTCAGTCCCGAAGTCCTTTATTATATAACTAACCATACCCATTATTGCATACAGTAGTTCAGCTAAAAAAAAGTATTTATCTTGTGCAAACAAGGCTTGAAAGGATTTTACGGACATTTTTAATGCCGTTCGAGACAAAAATCTCATCGCTCATCGGCCTTAAAAATTTAATTAGGTAGACTAGTTATTACCATATGCATAAGTATTGTAAGTGTCAATCGCCACTATCGCCAGTCCTATTCGCAGACGCAATTCAAGGTCCTAAGTTTCAAAATAAGACAAATTAACTGGTTTACAAGCGCAGATACTTTACATTTTATCAAACATTACAAAACCCTAAATGTACAACTACAACCCACCTCACCAACCACAACATGACCACTTTCTTTTAACCGTATTATTACATATTTAAATCCAAGGAACTTTTAACTTTGAAGCGTTTGCAAAAATGATCAACCCAACTTTTCAGCCAGCATATAAAGCATATCATCAATCAGAAAAGCAAATTTTGCTTATCTGTATGCTACGTGACTTGTATGGCGATAGGAAGTGATATTATCAGAATATAAGCAAGAAAAAATATATATGGAGACTCCCTGTGGCTCGGTCTCATTAAAAATTGAAAGATTCATGACCTGAGTTTCACAAGATTCGACTCTGGTTTTGTAGCCCCTTGAGACTTTGAGAGTTGTTGGCTGCTACTCTTCCTCTACCTACTTTTAGGTGTTTGGCGAGTATGTGTGGTTCGACTGCAGCTGTCAGGTCGCCTATTTCAGCATTATATATCCACTCGAAGAAAGATCTATCGCTTTTCAACCACGACTTCTAGCTTCTTTGCAAAAGATCAGCTTTCGAGTAGGGAAAGGGAAAGAGAGATTCGCTTTTTTGTTGGTATATTATAAGCTCATAAAATAATACTTGCATTAAACCTCGTTTCACTGCGGTTTAGATACGCACAACTTTTTGTCGCTTTCGTAGACTTATAATGCAGCGTAAAAAACTACATACAAGGAAATTTCTTGGCTCTAGGATTCTCTACGCTATGCAAGACATTGTTCATTAATCCAGTGAAAGCGGGCGTGAAAATTTTGCTGAAATGCATGTATGCAAATATATCATGAATTCGTAAGAAGAAACTAGGAGTTTGTAAACTCTATTCTTGAAAAGTTAAGTGCCTTTACTGAGTGACTACTATCCCTACCCTACCACGACTACTACCATACTCCTTGGCGTTTTTCATACTCCCTGTAATAGGATTACTCCATGAAGATGCAGACTTGTGACTATTTTTTTCTCTCGAGATAACCCATAAAAAGTGTTTTAGGTCTTACCCTCCATCCAAGCTGATTTTATCAATGGTCAATCGGACCCTCTCATTCGGTGCTCCTTGGAATCTATATATGCATGTCAGATTCCTCACTCCTCCTCTTCCAAAGAAGAATACGTTTCTAGGACTGGTAAAGCTGCCAGCTTGTATTGCTCGATTTTGAGTTCGAAAGATCCTACTACAACTCTGCTTCGGGGAGATGGGTAAACTTTCTCTTGAAACTGATTCTGCCGCAACTGCCGCTACAAGTTCACTACTTGAACCGCCCGAAGAACTAGAAAGATAACTAGAGCTGCTTGCTGCGCTGTTACTAGTGCTGCTGATTCCGGCGCCTCCTCCTCCCCCTCCTATGGCACTATACGACGATATAGCACTACTAATGACATTATTGCCTTTAGGTTCAACAACGGTGCTAGTGCCACCACTCCTGGAATCAGGTCTACTATCGTCCCCCAGTTCCAAATGTGTTGCGGCACTGGAAAGTCTGTTCCCCGTGAAAGAACTTACACCGGAAACTCCTACATCAGAAGTTCCAGAAATAGAAGTATATGATGAGGACGAAGGGACCGTGTTGATAATCATTCCGCTATTCTTATTATTATTAGTATTTTCACCAGATGCGAGTCTCAAAGCTTTTGCACTGGCTCTTTTCGAGGTGGTCGTTCCAAAGGAATTCATTCCTGATGTGGTGACGATTCCGCTGCTGTGACTAGTGCCTCCACTTCCTCCCACTATATTGCTAATGCCACTGCCACCACTTTTCCCGAGGAGGAGTGTACTACTGCTGCTAACAAAGGGACGAGGGAGATTCGGCGAGCTGAATAAATTAAGTGCAGTTTGATGCGACAAATAGACCGGAAGGAAAGCTTCACCATCAAGCCTCGTGTCGACAAATTCGTAGTAGAGCTTGAACTCTATAGAACGGAGTACTGTACTGGATTCTACTCCTAGGCGGAGGGTCATATGGGGACCCGAGGAAATAAAACTTTCTTCAGGGTGACAAGCCCTTTGTGGTGTTTTCGATGATGTGGAAAGCATAAATTCACATGTTTTCTTGATTGGTGTGTCCTCACATATGTGAGCAAGGAGAGTAGCGTTGCTTGCTGTTTCACCTAGAAATAGAATAAGAACGTACACATTAAAAGACAACTCATACTCGTCAATACTAACTAGCACGTAAGATTAGATTATTATTATGCTAATCATTGTTGTCTCTTCTGGAATAGTCCTTTACTTAAAAAGCGGTATTTTAACTCGCGGTAGCATCATTTGCATAACTTAATACGAATTCAATGAACTAACTACTTAAATTAATATGAAGTAGACAAAAAGGAAAGCTTGTCTTGGGAAACACGAAATTTTGTGAGATTTTGCCAGAGGATATATGAAATCTCATTATTTATGGAAACCTGCCAGCGAACTTTTTCTTTTTGTTCTCCAACTTGTCCCCGAGCCTGTCTTCCTGTCACTAAATATAATTTTATTATTACGTAATATTTGTTGAAATTGTCTAATTTATTCTGCGTTTTCTTTCTGTCAAGATTTTCACGTTCTCAGCCAAATTTTCCCTCTTCAAGCAAAATTCTTTGCGAAAACAAACTTTTTGAGAGTAAATTCTGCATGAACACAACTTGAGCATATTATTCCCCATATTCGAATTTCAAACACCGTCTGCAAATGATTTCACAAAAAGAACAAACTTATACTGTACGACACTTTTTTAAATTCAGTTTTGTTCATAACTTTCCTTATTTACACCGTGCGCCGAGCCGACCATACCACTTTCATCAGTTTTTCACACAATATGCGGCGTCGATCAACCCAGCCATTAATGCAGTAGTAAAATGTGAGCATATTATATTCGTAAATTAAGAGTCTACACGTTGAATCTGTTCTTGAGCTCAATTACAGCATATTTTAGCAAGTTATATATTTAAATTCAACTCATAACTCCTCCCATCTCTTAAAACACCTTACACTCGTACAGTTGAAAACTATCGCATGAGTCAAAATACGGATTTTCGTTGTAATCTAACATATCAGCTATTTTTCAATAATCAGGTTTTCTGACTAAAATATATAAAAAATCTCAATGTATTAAAGTTGTGATAAACTGTAGGTAGATCCAATAGGGTCAATTTTCCCAGTGGTGGGGTTCCAATACGGATTTTTGTTACATATAAAAGTAGCTTCCGAATGAGATTCACACTCCCTGGTTTTCCCGACCTTAATTACATAGCCAAAATGTAACAATCAAGGAATTTAGCCCCGCGAAAGTTTCGGATATTAGTAATTGATTGATATTGGTTCCTTCGTTCCGAGTACCCTTTGAAAGAGTGAAATTAGTTTGCGAAAATGAAAATACATATTACATAATATCTCGAGAGAAACTGGTCCCGATGGGGTTACTAATTGTATGCAGACATATAGTGAATATATACCTGTAAATTACCTGTCACAACCTATCAATCTCGAGCCTATATAACTAACACCGACCAAATAACGAAGTAATCCTTATTCTAATTCTATACCAACAAATCCAGAACCCGACCAAATGATACCGCCAAAACACCCGTCCCACAACTTCGACAGGGACCCAGTAGTTTCAAACATATCCAAATTTATGAACATATCGCTTTTTAGTCTGAAACAATTCTAAAAAGATGAGGATAAAAAACCAGGAAAGTCTGAAGGATTTTAATGATTCTATTCTGCTAGCAAGAACATACACGAGAAAAAGCAACTACTCATCAATTCTCTTGGAGGAATTTTCTTTCGTTTTCTCTACTTATTCAGTCCTTTTGCCGTGGTTAAGGAAATCGTAGACAGGAAAGGAACACAACTTGAGCAAGTACGGTAAAGCCTTACAGCTAGAAGGAGAGGAGACTTACAGAGTATAAACATACAATTGGTATTTATAAAACCTCCTTGGGAGAAGGAGACGAACAGTAGAGTGGGAAGGTTTAACCAAGCGAAAAAGTTAGCCGTTTGTAAGCTCCTTGCAAACAAAGTCATGGTTTATTCCTTTTCTCCATATTATTTGGCTGGAAACAGGGAGGTAGACTACGAATACACATTAAGATCATCGTTTATAACATTCCACCTCCACAACTTATACATATATATATATATATACTCTATATCCAGAAAGCCAGATATGAGTTGGATTTGGGTAGCTCACGGTAATATATCCATAAGGTGCATGTGACTTTCCAATATTGGCCAACTTTTGGAAGAAAACCTTTTTGCTCCATGTTCACAACAACAACAAGAGATGATGTATAATGTACCCGTGCGTGCATGGTCAGCCCCAGACTTGTTTACTGGCTTGGTTTTTTTTTCTCAACAAATGAAAGTGATGGGAGCTTGTGGCCAAAATAGGAGAAACAGATGTACAGATGTTTAACGAACCATGTGAATATTTTCAGTGTATCGCGAATCCCGACAAGTGTAATGTATGTATACANTTTTTTTTTTCTCAACAAATGAAAGTGATGGGAGCTTGTGGCCAAAATAGGAGAAACAGATGTACAGATGTTTAACGAACCATGTGAATATTTTCAGTGTATCGCGAATCCCGACAAGTGTAATGTATGTATACATACAATATACTATATATATGTATGGGTATTGTGTAGTCGCAGCTAGCTGTCATCAAGAAGGCTTTTTTTGTATATGCGTGATAGTTTTCTTACTGATTCTGAAAACCCTTGGCGGAGCTCTAGACGCAAAAATTAGGAAGAAAGCTTTCTCTTCGAATTCGACAAGGTATGCAAGGCAAGGGTGATAGGGCAGAGTGGATTCATTTGTACTGACAGACTATTCGTCAAGATTGTCCGAATTTACACCAGAGTGGAACAAAAATCCTGTGACGAACATTAAAAAACGAATTGCTAGCGATAAGCTGTATTAAAATTGTGGTAAGTTGTCGCTAGTTTCAGCCAGCCCCATTTTCACTCCTTACGCAGCATTTGAATATAACTGAAATGAAGCTAATTTATGTAAAGACGCATAGACATTTTTATCGGGTATTATATCAATAATGCTAAGTTTATTGTTTTCAGTAACAACGCTAAAACCGCCATCATTTCCCTACATACGTATATCCACGATGTCCATTTATTTGGGATTATAACATTTTTGCAGCAAGAACACAGCATTTTTTTGAGTACGTTCATTTCGTTTGGATGTTTCCTTTGAGTGACGGACAACGAAGAAATTACCATTATCATGAGACTTCGTTTTAAAAATTTACTGGTTTCTCATTCCTTAATTTACGCAACACCCGTGGGGTTCACTGCTTTCTCGAAACCTATTTTGAAATGGAGCATTAGCAAGTTGATGATGACACGGTGGTATTTCCTGCCTTCCACAGAAAATGTTTTTGTTGTGAAAGATAATTTTCCTTCCATTTCTACTTTTTATTTTCTTTTCCACTATTTGGATGTAAGAAGAGAACACACACTATTTTCCCCTTTTAATTTTTTCCTCTCTCATACTCTCGTGTCCCCAATTTCGTGCGAATTCCCCATTTCCCATTATTCTTTCTTTGGAGAACAGGAGCTTCCTCTCCATCTGTGATTTTCCTGTTTTTACTTTTAACAGGAGAAAAGTCACACTCTACTGGTTATAAATGATCATGAACGAAGAAAGCATGGGTGCAAATGGCAAAGTGAGCGAGAGTCGACAGAGGAAATGGGTTTGTATGCTCCAGCATTTTTTTTTTTACAAAAGTCATGAACCTAACAAATACTAGGGATATGGTGGCGTATTATATGTTGGTATACACATTACAAACAAAAATTTTGACCTGCACGATATACCTTTGCCATGCAAAAACATAGTTTGTGTGCCCTTTTCATGCGATGCGTCATTATAAATATGTATAGGTGCATGCTGTGTGCATGTCGGACAATAATGATCTTTCAGGAAAAATCAAAGTCCTATTACGATGTTTTTATGGTAAGACGGTAGATTGGGCAGCCAAGGATATAATGTTCTCATTCCCTACTTCTCAAACATGAAGCAAATCTTCGTCGACATCTCCTCTTTTCAATTTTTATAGACACCGGCAAAACTTTTATGAACATGTGTAAAAATTACACATGCTCATATTACCCTATGGCCCTCCCTTTCACTTCCTTACTGCATTTCATGATATCATGTAGCTTCTTTATGTGGACTGTCGTCTACAGCAGGATGTGGTTTCATGACTGTATACTATCTGAATAAAGACATTGTATACAAATGTCCCAACTGGCACAAACTCCAACAATATGGGGAATAGAAGATAGGACGGAAAACTATGATTGAAAGGGTCATGTTATTCCTAGTCGCGTAGTATAACAATACACTCGAATATATTTCTCATATTTTACTTACCTACCAACAGTAGCTTATATTCAAGTGACACACATGTATCATACATTTCATTGTCGGCATACGAAAGTACTAGGACCTCGTAAAAATACACAAGAACTTGTAGACATGAAAACAAATAGACTTGCTGCTGCTACATACTTTCATCAATAAAATTGCTCTCCTTCATCGTACGTACATTCTAGCACCTTATATTTCCTGATTTTCATTGAAACCCTGCCTTTAGGTTCCACCGGAAGCATGCAGACAGATATAGCAATTTTCTATTTCCACCTACTCATTTCCATTTCTCAAAGTAGAAACATTTGAACGACCTCATTTCAGATTTATGCAAAAACGAAAGAAGCAGGGGCGGATCTACATTGTGACATGTTGGGGACCCAGGATGAATACAATTTTATACAGGTCGTGATCACCAGGATGCTCCCCACCCCTTGGAGCCACTAAACATTTGGAAAATGGGAAAGGGGCGAGTTTATTGACACTTTGTACAGAATATGTACTCACCTCCCCTTGACAAACCATTGCGGGTGAAAGCAATAGGACAAGGTTAGCATACGTATTGCTGGTTGGGATTGAGAATACGACTTCAACTACATGCTACATGCAAATATACATCTTTGTAATAAACATACTCCACAGACCCAACCGGTTATTTGTTTTTTTAAAGGGGAATCTGGTCGAGGCAGTGGAATCTCTGCATTGAATTGTTATTTTTGCCCACCTACCACGAATCGTAGCATATTATTCATAATGAAAGTATGGATTTGAAACGTAAAAACCAAATGAGACCCAAGGAATACGGAGTACGTAAAATTTAGCATGCTAGTCTTCACAATATACCGATGACTTGAGTTGGACATTTTAGTGGTGTGTGTACAAAAGTAAGAAGCTTTCTTGCAAATGAAGCTCACATTTTGGCTACATACTTTCACTCAACTTTTTCTTAACTATATCAAAAGTCATCATCGAACTTTTTGGCATGGAGGCGCGAGCGATGCGCGCCCAGGGGACAAGATGGAGATGAAAGGATATGCAGAGCAAGAATTATTATGCAGTAGTTATGCATATCATACTTTTATAGAATATGTGTGTATGTGACACACATAGAGATCTGAATGGAATGACATGATCCTCCGTGGGACTCGTACTATACATATGCTTAAGCAGCAAACACATTACGGAGAGAAAACTCATTTATTTCATACATGAATGAACTCAATGTGAGCTACAAAGACAGAAGGAGAGCGATCCCAATGCAATGCCAAGAAGGGCCTGTGGGCTTTCGGGGGAAAGTTACAAGTAAAATTCCCAAGACTTTCGTTCGTTTATTCACACTACTTTAAGTGTGTGTGTGTGTGTTGGAAATGGGGTTTAAAACCCATTGCGAGAAAATCGGAGATTATTTAATGAAGAGCTAGATTTGTGCGTAAAAAGGAGACAAATACTATTATTATTGCAGAAATGAGTAATAAAATTTGGAACGTACAGCAAAAGACATGCCATTGCTATATTCAAGCAAGCAAGTAAGTCAAGATAATCAGGATATTCAATAAGTCAAGTTGATATGCATGGATGCGCAAAAACTAACGTATAATTTTTAAATATATCTATTACGAGTAGATAACTTGTGAAAAATGACTTACCGTAAGTCCCTTGCCAAATTTGAAGGTAAGTCGCATTACAGTCAGGCGAGTTGCTAATAATCCCAGCAGCTCCAGATCCTCCAGAAACTCCAACTGTCCCACTCCCACCACCGCCAATTGAAGATGAAAATATTGACGAGGAGTAACTCGAGCTGCTACTCCCTCCAACTCCACCGCTGTCATCTCCGGATTTACCGTGTTGTGGGCCAATATAAAATTTTAGAAGTGAAATCCAGACGATTTCCCCTGGGGACCCTTGTAAAAAATACGTGCAAGTAGTTCGGTCTGGCAGTGAGTGTTGCGGGGACGTGAGGAAACCACGTTTTTGCTGAAAGCTCGAAATTGTGAAGAAACAGTTGTGGTTTTCGACGTATGAGTGGGACCCTATTGGCAAGTATTTGATCTCCACGTCGACATGGAAGCCCTAATGGGTTTTTCCAGGGAAAAAGAAATTCAAAATAAGTGTGAGTAAGCATAAATTTAGGCATAGACATGCCCAGGCTAACACATAAAACTTGCAGTGTACTTCCTCATTAAATTGGAATAATGGAAAAGCAGCCTCGAGTGTTTCTGCTTTAATATATGCATAATATACACAATACATCACATGATTTATTAGTTCTGACACTGTTTTATACATCTTCAAAGCGGGGGTGCAAAAAATGCGGTAGCAAGCGAGCGCCGCTACCAGGAATTTTTCAGGGATTTTCATGCTATTCCCTGTTTTTCCTGAAGTTTTCACTCATGTTTTGTTAAGAATTTCTTCTAAAAAAATAAATGCTCGAAAATTATATCTAAATTAATGCTTCTAATCCCTGATTTTTTCTTGTCCCTGGTAGCGCTCATGAATACTCGCGAGCGCTACCAGGAATATCAAAAGAAATCAACGATTTTTCAAATCCCTGCTTGTCCTGTTTCGAAATTTTGCTACCGGGATAAAAACCCCCTTTTTGCTTCAGACTTATCTGACACAGCTTTATCAATAATATTAACGTGGAATTGGGTGACGGCGATCTGATCAAAGTGGCAAAGGCAAAGTCAACCTATACTTGTTTGCATAAAGGATGGTTCAAGATGTCGTTACAGCTGTGGGGTAAATGGCAATTATAAGGTGCCAGAGTTTACACACAATAATATTTAAAGTTTGCTAATTTCTTCAGCCTACATATTTACGGACAAGTAGCCATTAGCCACTCGAAGTGAGTGCATATTATTATTATTACGCTGGAATGTTTGTTTTTGTTTTACCTATATTGATACGTGAATCGTGGTTTTAAAAAGTTTCTATTTTGTACTTTCACCTAAATTACCCACCTGTGTATAGTATGAACTATGGGCCCACAATAGAAGTACAAACCGCTGGAGTAAAGAACGGAATGCAACTTCAATTGAGTATTTGCTCTCCCGCACGCAGTAAAAACACAAGAGGTAGGCAATGAAGCTACACGCGTTGGCTAACAGTTATTATGGTTAATAATAATTAATAGACGCATTATGTAAGTGAAGGAGTAAAACAAAATAAATTATCGGGTATGTCCAAGCTTTTTTGATATGGTAAACGACATGGGTGAACATTCTTCATTGTTCAAGCATTTTCATTGGTTTATAAACATGGATTTTCGTAATGCAGATAAATCTTGACTTTGACTATCCCCGCATCCTTACATGTCAACACTACTGGCAGGGTGCACGTTGACTTACCTTACCATCATCATCATCATCACTTCTTCCGCTTACTTAAGCATTAACAGCCGAAACTTTTCCATTCTCCAAGAGTGAGCAACTTCCTATAACAATCTCAGTCTACCATTTTGTTTCCATCATAAGTTATTTGCACACACTCAGAGGCATTTTCACAACTCTTAATCACACTATATTATCATCTTTCAAGGGAAACAGCTTCCATTTTATGGCACGTTTACTTTCCCCATGCCTTTCGTTCGTTTGAACGGTGTGTGAGGTGAGGAAACTCTTAATTAACTTTCTAGCTAATTACCTGCACAGGTGTCGGCGGGAAATTTTGCAACAAGTAATCCGTCGGTGCGGAATGGAACACCATGAGCATTTCGTTTCCACTTGAAACAACGGTCGGCAGCTTTCCCCCTCCACAGAAGCGGAGGAGTACGGGATCTCTTATCGTATATCCATCGTATATTGTTACATGATCGGATGTCATGTCGCAATCCTCGCCAACACTTATGTCGTGTACCTGATTCTTTCCAGAAGACGAATCTACGCCAGAAGCAATTCCCGACGAGGAGTCTGAATAGCCCCCGAGAGGATAACCGGATTTCTTGGCAGCCAACCGGTTCCGAACATAGATGAGATGTTCTTTCTCTTGCTTTAATTTTATTACTGCGCGATGTCCAACTGGTGCGTTTTCCTGCCTTATTGCGTAGTAGCATGTAACATTGCGTGGGTACAGACCAGGGAAGTTGGGGGTTTGAAGGGCACATCTTTCCTTGTCGCACGATTGGAAAATTAAAGAGCAAAATGTGCCCGGGAGAAGTTGGCCCCGGTGGAATGGTCGACTCGGCGGACCATACCGAACGGTGGAGTCCTTCCTACGAAGGAATTTGTAAGAAAGTCTGAAGTCAAAGGCAAACGTTCCAGGATTTACGGGAATGCTGAAGAGGGATAGGGTGAGGGTGACTCGTTGTGTTTCGCTGAAGAAAACTGCCTGACCCCAGCCTTGGCCACACCAATGACCGGCAGTGGCTGGACGATCAGGCTCTGCGAGAGTAACATGGCCTTCGTTGCAGATGGGGTTTTTGCTGTCGGAATCTGTTGGTAGGGTCATGTGGGGGTCAGAAGATAGTGGAGGGCCCAGTGTTACACTATTGAAAATTAACTGGAAGCATAAAACACACACACACACGATATAATTGTATGAATCAAATTTAGTCCACTCAAGAATAACGTAAGCATTAAATATATATATGCACCTGTACTAAATCACCAAATTTATTACCGCCTGCAGCAAATGTCAGTTGACATACGTATGGCAGCTGTGATTCTCTCGAACTAGGTCGATGCACAGCGATCGAGTACGTTCCTCCAATTTCCCCATAATATGTCCGATTGCATGCTGTGAAATACAAAATAGAAATACAAAATAATTAATTAGTACTTGTCGAAATTGGTATGCATTTTAATGACAAAACACCAGTGTAACAGTCTACATCGAAAAGTGAATCATTAAATCCCTCGCATCTTCAACTTTGTGGTCCGTTCCATTGACTAGATAAGAAGACTTTTGTGTGCTTACTTTGTGCTAGTTACTCTTAATTGACTCTCTGCCTTCTTAATTGCATGACTACACCGTAGCGCAAAATGAAGTATAGACTCTAGAAGTGGGAGTAGGAGCATAAGGAAGGAGTCCCTTTTACTACTCGGTCCTATATGATCATCACTATATATTAGCTGATGAGTTCAGAAGTGCCCGTTGCGTTGTAGGGTTTGCCACGTAATGTGGTTCACACATATTACATAAACATCTGCCTACTTACATTTACTCGCGCTTTTCCTTATTCTTCGAGTACTTATAACTTTTCTTTCCTTTTCCACCTTCGCTTCTTTAGGATTTCCAGAAAGCAAAATATCTCATTCAATCTTATTGTAAGCCTTTTCTCTCCCTCCTTTCGTTTTATGCAGTGAACATAGTTAGAACCCAAAAAAGTATAATAGCACCTTTTTAATTTCATTGCTAGAAGGAAAATATATATATATATAGAAAAAGCGGGAGGACAAGTGTGTATAAGCGTGTGCATGATTATAACTGTAAGACTTTTTACTGATCATGTCTCTTGTGCACATCTGCAACTTGCCGTTCGAAAAATACAACTTCTCTATTCGAAGCATTTATTTACTCTCTTTTTTTCCCACTGAATGTATATATATATGCTTCTTGTCTCTCGTGTGATGTGTTTTATCCCTATGTGTATTGGAATTTTATTTTAAAACCCTGTTATCCATCCGTGTAGCATCTACCGATGTTACAGGGAGCAAAAGAAAACGAATTACTATTGTTAGCTTTTCCTCATTTTTCTCATACTGCTACATCGCACACACACCCTCTTAAAGCGCCCAGGTTTTCTCTTTTCTCAGAGAGGATCACACGTCCAGAAGTCCACGGGATATTTCCTGCTCTTTCCTCGCTTTTCAATAGTTTCCTATCTCATTTTATTTGCTCTATTTTCAATACCATTTACGCGGTTTTCTCATGCCATCTTTAAGTTTCGTAAGTATGTAATAGCAGTAAGTGTATAAGTCCGCAACGAAAAAGTAAGGCTAAATTATGAATTCCTGAAAAAGTAAGGGTTTAGCAGAAAACCATTGACCTTTCGATTTGAAGCAGGAAAATCTCTTTTCTATAAAACCTGAAGCATGAAGTTTCCCAAAAATGAGAGTTTCTGAAATACTAACCGTTTAAATTAGACCATGAAGTCCATGAGAATATATCGTACTCACAGCTAGCTGTTCACCTTTTATGCTAATTAGCGAATTAACTCCATTCGTGTTTGCTGTCTGTGGGCTTAAGCTTAGTCCGCGAGGATACCCTGTACCAGCAGCTGGAACTTGCCTTCAAGATGAATCGAAAACGGGGTATTTGAAGCTATTAGGAATACATTTGTTGAAGTGACTGGTGGAACTGTGTTGTGGACGGTGGACACGAAGCTTCTCAATGGTATGCAACACCAATGTCAACAATTAGCTCACTGCTACTTGCTACTGTCGTTAAACTTCTGGAAAACCAAATCCTCAAACCACCTTTCTGTAAAATCACGCAGAGCTTTCCGGAAACTACATGATGAAAACAATTTCTGGAAATAATTCAAGTCGTTTTCTGCTAGACGCACGCTTTTTGCAGGAGTTCAGACTCAAGCGAAAAGATAATACGTGGACGATATCAACAAGAGTTACTTGACTTTCCCCGTGCACATCTTGCCAACATAGGATATTGTTATCGAATAGTGTCAAAATACTTATCTGCATATCAATAGAACCGTCATTTTATATCGTCCGTGGAAAACTGTGTGGCCCTTACAAGGACTATTAAGTTGAAAACTAGGAATAGTGTACGTTAAACAACGCATGGGGGAAAATGAGACTGAAATAAAGTCAACTAATTCTATTTGACACCACCCTCGTACTTTCCGATATAGTATATACCGAATAAACCTAGTCACTTCGTGGCAATGGCAATAGACTCCCATCGAATCTACTTTCTTTAGGAAGCTGTTTTTCTTTTATTCAGAGCGTTCCCATTTCCCATGTTATTGGAATTTATTTGAAAGGAATCAATGTAGACTGTCACTTTACTTTTATGTCTGCTGTATACATATTATACAATCCAACTAACAACTAGCGTACTGCTGCTGTTTAAATGCGATCAGGTACATACTACGGACCTTTGAATCAGAGGTTTCAAGTGTGACCTCTGCCTCTTCATAAATGCTATAAATTAATTTTGACATCTTCCCATTTTTCTATTACATTTTATCCAGGATGTTCCATTCGATTTCCTGAATTTCTTCAAAATTCCAACCAAACCAAACAGTTAATAATTAGAAGAATGTACCAAAATGCGTTGCATTGCATGCCACAATTTGTGGATTGTTTCTTTGTGAAATTTGAAGTTTTTACAATAACTCCAGATTTCACACATATTTAGGAACACTGACTCCTGAGATACGTAAAAGTTATCCTACTGACATTCCGATAATTACTGGCACAATGAAAACGGGAAAATTTATACAAAGTAAACATGCAACTATGGCTTGCACGCTTTCTCCGTCTATTTTATATTCCTCCTGTCCACATTCATCTCCAAAGCACAAAGTTCCCTTGCCAGTTTCCACTTTTGTATTCCTTTTCTCATGTATCTCCTTTCCTAGTTTGGACTTTTCTACATACGTACATGAAATATTTTCTTTTATGTTGCCAAATGCATTGTGGTATATTTTCTTATCGCGAGGTCTTCTTGACGGCTCTCAAAGGAGCAAAAGAAAGGATAAAAATTCAGGAGAGAAAACCTACAATATATCGACTACTTACATGACATTATTGTACGTGCAACATAGTAAAAGTCACTGATTCTTATGGACATAAGTTTTTCTGTATTTATGGCATTTCGACTATTGTGTTGTTACATCACTAGTCGTCGTCTGTGTGGGTATGCGTATATGCGTACATATACACGACATAGGTATTTGCTTTTGTGTACGCGTACGTATACGAGACGTAGTAAGTGGGTGTGTAGTGTACTTCACCTAAAAACAACTTCTCCGTCTACGTGTACAGTTCGGAAAATTCATTGAATTGAAAAGGGATTCTAAGATCGAAATACTCTTTTATTACAAGTCCCGTGGGACCATGCATGTCATGCTATGCCACCAGTAAAATGGAAGATTTTTGTAGAAAAACTATAAGTCTACTGGAGGTTTCGGTGAATGTTGACTGATGTTCCCAGAATACCATCAAGACAGGAAAACAGATCCTGAGAGATGAAAGGGCAGCAAACAACACATGTGGAATGTAGGCTCTGGTATGTGCCATTTGTTTTGTGGGTATAACTAAAAACACTATCCCGGCAAAAGGTTTCTCTTGGACTCAACCTGAATTTAGAAAGTTAAAAGTATTGTTTCTACCATTTGCATTTTTTACTTGGTGGTACATATTATCTGTATGGTACACGTACAAAACTAGAAAACATGGCTGACAACGTCTGCTGAAACTTCATTTCGTGAGGTACGTATGAACCTTTTTCTGTGCAGGAAACGAGGGAAACTACTCTTACTAGAATTCAAAGCATATAAGAAAACAGGAAATGGGAGAGAGACAACAACTACAAGCCATGGAAGTGGGACCGGACGAATCCTCGGTGACATAGAAATTGTGATCCCTATCAAGAAAAAAGTGGATATGATCACAAAACGTACCCTATATCTATATAACAGATGGGGAAAGTAGCCGAAAATTCCAGAAAGCGTTTACGCCAAAGGAGTAAGGAGCCTTCACTGTTTGAACAGTTTTTGTACGTCAGTTACACAGTATCAATTGTCTCCAGCAACTGGGGAATATCATAGAGATAAGGAGACAAACAAATGGGAAATAGGATGCATAAGGAAGTCCCAACTGCTGTGGTTGTGTGGCCATGTGTAACTACAACTCACGCATTAAAATTTAAGTTTTAAGTTTTTGTAGCCAGCTGAATAACTAATTCTTGATCCTGGCGTCAACGTTCCTATGTTATGTTTTATCCAGTATTGGAGATCCGATTGCTGTGTCCTCACGTTGCAAATTACATTATAAAAAATACTTAGTAAAGGAACTGTATAGAAACACCTCGACCTCAATCTGAATCGGTCGAAAGAACTGTAAAATGGCTAATCATAGAAACTTATGTATGCGGTTTCTTTGTATGTATTAAAACCATGCATAATGTTAAACTAGCCAGTACAGTGCTGTGCAGGGGTTATGAGGTGGTGTAAATGCGCCATTACACACCATGGTACATCGTAGTATTTGTGGTATATTGCATAAAATATGGGGACTGTCATTCACAAGGGCTTCTCAGGAGACACCAAATCCCATTGTGAAATAAGTGAAAAGCTCGAGCAGTAATGTGTACAAGTTATTCCTAGATTCCGATCTGATTGCTCGCTATGCAATGTATTATATGGTGTACCTATGTGTATATGGAACTCTATACTTGTATGCTTTCACGGTAAAGCGGTATGCTTTCACAGTCGCCCTGATTCAGAAAATTCCCCAGCGTCGGGATGTGGAAGAAAATTAGTGAGAAATTCTCATACATAATGAATGGGATTTTTCACTGTATCCAGTTCAACAAGAATACTAAACTGACATGCCGGAATGGCTAAAAGGAGGAAGGTCGAATAGCTGAGGGAAATCATTGGCGAAAGTTAATCTGGAGCATTTTTGTTTTTCATTTCCTACGACACAACTAGAAAAATTGTATGCACGTTTTGCGTGATTTATCGAAAATATCAACCGTGACTTCTCTTTTTGTAGATGATAAAATATTCATCTCCTTTTTCTCCAGTAATTCAACACTGGTTCAGATGTTAGTAACGGTATTCACTGACTGAATATCGTACTTGTTTTTGCATCCAGTGATTGATTTGAATTCTGTAAACGGTTTACGTTACGAAGATGAATGAATACTGCAGTAGTTCGAATAGTAGAGCTTATTGTGTAGAGTACAACGGCAATATGTATAGCAATTCGTAAAAAATACTATTACTCTTCATTTATATTGGTAGACCCTCCAAAGAGGTATTTGGAGCTGTCAGAGTGTCAAAGAAAATCGATGCACGAATTCGGTGCATTCCACGCACAATGCGAACGAGACTGTTCGGCTCTCTTGGCAGTCCGCTCTCGTTATTTTTTGTGTATTGCTGGCTTCAAAATCTCGTCACCTCAAAACAGTTGGAAACTTGTAAAATGCAAAGCAGCCTGAAAAGTTGACCATTTCCCTGACGTGAAACATATTGTGACGGTGATTTTGACTTTTGGTGAAGTTTCGTCCTGGGAAGGCAATTACTGTAACTTATCATGGGCATGATGATCGTAGTACATGACACGACACAAGTCATCCAGCAAATCTTCACCAACCTACGTTCATAATATAATTCATTTGACAGCCACTCCATTCAGTGTGCAAACTTTTCCAACTTTCTCCTCCCGTATTACCCATAACTAGAAAAGTACAAAATTTCTCTGCTGTCATCTCATCTGGTGCCGTTAAGTTAGAAACTCCGGCACCATCTTATGCAAAATTGTATATGGAGCGCCTTCTGTTGTGTCAGTCCCATAGTGCAGCACACAGACATATACACTACACATATATAAATTACTATTACCACGAACATTTCTATTACTATTATTATTACGATTATTATTATTACTATTTCCATTCAACTTCAAAACGGGAAAATGGTTGGCACACAAGAGGAACAAGCGAGGCTAAATTTTAGTCGCTAAATGTACAATATGTAAGTTTTTGTCAAAAACCCGGCTGCCGGCTGGGCTGATAGCAGTATCCTTTCCAAAATCCTTCCCAATCCGTACCAGACGTACTCATCGTACGTTCGAGTCAAGCAGATCAACTCGTCGTTTTGCTGGCTGGAAGGTAAAGCTTAGCCAAAGTTTGCGTTTTGATAAAAAGTTACGGCATACAGTACACACACGCCAATGCAATGGTGACAGTCTTCATACATAACATATACAACATACCATAATAGGACAAGGTACCAAGTCATGTGCGGAAAGCTGTGACGGTGTGGACAAGTTGAAAGCAGAACAACTGAATTGTGTCCATGTTTTAGAGAGACGGTTGGACGCAAAAATATACTTGAATTAAATGGTGATGGTAACGGAAGATGTTATATGTTGAGAATCCTCCCGGTTTGATGACCGTATAGCTATTTTCTGTGCTTCAAAACCAGCAACAATGATTCTTTTACACTATAGTATTGCGTATATTTAACTAACTCCGTACCCACTGACATGTAGCATGCACATGAAAATCAGCATACAGAGAAGTTACCTCGAAGATTAATGCCATTTTTTCATTCCTTGCCATTTCATATCCTCCGGGAATACAGAGTGAGGCGAATGAATATCTGTACGCATACCAAAAAAATATTTGGCATCGTTGAGCACGAAGCACCCAGTTTCATAAAGATAATAATCAACATACCTAGATAGGATTCGTCGTTGGGTCATAATAAAATTCAAATATCTTCCAAACTACTTTTCCATTTACGTACTGCAATGATAGCCAAAAAGCTGTGGCCGCTTTCCTTCCAAAAAAATACCATGTAACTTTCTCTCTAAGGAGGATTTTTGTAAGGTTTTGCAAACTAAATAAGGTTTATAGCACGATTGAAGTTACAACATACAGCAAGTACACCGCAATCCTTAAAAAGGTTTCGTTTTGCATGTATGCACATAAATGTGTCGTACATCGTACATACTTAGCTATCCATGTTACAAGTTACAATGTTATTGTATTGCAGCAGAGGAGTATAAACTGACTGGAACAATGTTATTATTTCGCTTTCATTGCCTACTTCGTGCAATAATTTTGTAGATTCAAGTCGTATCAACAAAAGTCACGGAGCGCAAAAAGGACGAGAAGACTTTTTAAAAATTTGCTGTAATAACGTAATGGAATACTGAGTGAGTGTATTTTGAAGTTTCTTTTTTGTACAAGAAAGGAGGAATTTATTTAGCAAAGGAAAACTTTATGCAAAGTAGACGTCTTGTGAGAACCCATGTTCCTGTTGATATAACCCCTACAACACGTTTGAGTGGGAGTCCTTTTCAGGAAAGTGGAAAATGAAAAAAGTCAAACTGGGTTTTAAGCGTCCAAACCAAATACACGCCGTATATTTCTTCTATAATATCTCATCCGAGAGGAAAGAATCTCTCATTTTTCCCTTCCAACAAACTTAGAAAATATGTAGGCAAGGAACGGAAATATTGAGTTTCAAGTTGCAAACTTTTTTCTAGCACAATTGTACATGTGCCTATACAAATGTGTACATTGTATATGAAAATGGTGTTCGTGTACATATCACGTTGCGTGTATGCTAAAAGTACTATCCGCAGGGGTACACCATTCAACATGATATCTATATTTTTAAAACAAAATGAGAAAACCGAAGACAGAAAGAAATTACAAAGTTTCTAAAGAATTCCCCCTTGTTGTGTATTCCAGCAAACATCCCTTCCACTATTTTTTATTCCGATTCATTTTTTTCCCAACTTGTGCTTACGAACACACAAATACGACATGGCAAGCATAGTTTTTTGGAGCTCAGGCTAGTTTTTCAAATTTCAGAATGTACGTTGAAATGACAGCAACATTTCACAAGAAGAAAAATATGGCAATTTTTATTTTTGTCATTGTACAACTTGTTTCACTTGTTTTCCTCGTATATTCCCCTTCGTCTCTGTCTACTTTTCCAAGCCAATTGTTAAGCAAAACTATTTTAATCTTGCTCCAAGTTCTTGCTGTCCTTACAGAAGACAAGTTGATTGGCTTGTTAGGTCTGACCTTGTCTTTTAGTTTTATAGACTTCTCTTAAAAGTTATTTGAGAGTGCAAGTACTTAACTGCAGTGTAGAATTTATTACAGGAGCCACTGGGCAGGTTGGTAGATGCCACGACGGTTCGTCAGTTAGAGTTAGGTAAAGATAAATATAGATAACGCGTTGCATACGTCAAGTGCACTGTACAACGACACATCGTCTGCTCAAGAAAACCGATTCAGTACTTGCTTTTGAACTTCCCCATAAGCAGATTATAGAGTACAGAATAAAGCCACAGTGCATGCTTGATTTGTGTTTTAATATCTCGTGTCATATGCATTTCGTTCTGCATCTCTATCCAGTTGCTGTATCCGTATATTATAGCATGTTGCTAGCATAGGTATATATGCACTATGCAGTACTTTCAAAACTAATACCAGCACTTGCCATCCCATTATTTCATTTAACTTCTTTCTCTCCCCTTTATCGTAATTTGTCCCAGACAATGGAACAGAATGAAAAATGTGTGATAAAACCAAACAAAGTTTTGGAACATTAAAGTCTTTTTAGTAAACCAACCACTACATAGCCTGTAACCAACCATGACAAGCATTTAAATTACTTTAGATGTGATATAGCATAGCACACATGCATACAGGCTCCCCTTGAATACACCCCTACTATAAACTATAATACTCGAAACAATATTGTGGGAAACATCTTTGTTACTGAAACGCGCTCTGTCTGTGTCAGTCACACCCACTTTCCATTCACACTGTTAAACTTGTCCCGTTTGAATCTACAGGAGGAGCATTTCTCGTAGAAAACAATAGTACCCAATATAATGGTGGTGTGTGGTAGTGAACGAAGCTGGTAACGCCCAACATCCAAATCCTTTCGCTACTACACCATACCAATAAACCGTTAAATGTACGACTGCCTGGTTGTTTTTTTGTCAAAAACTTATATAAATACGTGTCTATTCCTGAGATACCAATGCGTATAAGCTTTTACAGTAAAAGGCGTGAATAGAATTGACGAGTAGTGGTAGCATTGCATTGTAAACAGTGTTCGGTTCGGACAACAAACCAATTTCAAATTTCAATATAGAAAGCAACAGAAACTATATGCTTACTACTTTCCTACACTACTATACGTTCAAACCAGATTTCTTTATATGTTAAACTAAACAGCTTTCTCATCCTATGGCTTTTGTTAGTTCTTGAGTGCACCTGTACGTGCACAAGTAGATGTAATATAATATAAGAAGAGCGCCATTAGAGCCACTTTCCCTTTTCCCGTCCCTACGATGCGTCTACGACATAATTTTGGAAGAGCTCTTTGTCTTTTTGGCTTTCCTCGCTAAAATCCTGAGGAGACTTTTTGTCGAGAGAAACTCTTATTGACAATATCCTTTCTTACAACTTGTGCCATCATATACAGTGTATTTATACGCACATAAAACCCTATAAAGCTATACCCCCAGTAACTGTGAGAGCACCCGTAGATGATGGTGGTTTCATAGGCGGGATCGTATATTATCCGTTATTTCGAACAATACTATATAAATATAAAGTTCTCTTTAGTATGAAGCCTTCTGTTGATGCTTTGAGACCCCTATCTTCCCTTTACTTTTACATCTTACCTGTTTTATTGTTGCTATCTCTTATATGGGAACGGAGGCTGGAAGTGAAAATAAACGACAAAGACAGACGACGACGGGGTAAGGAACATTTTCAAGACGCTGGAATGAAATGTGGTTTAATTTATGCTTCCGCGTCCCATTTAATCCCGCAATGTCTTAGAAATATATAATAGTCAAAAATCAGAATGAGGGGCCAAGAAATTTCACATAGAAGAAGAAAATTAAAGAATGTGTTAGTGGTTTCGTTTAGAGCTAAATTGCTTGATCAGTCGATTCCCCTCCAATTCTCTTCATTTAATAATTTTTAGAACAAAGCAGATTATATACAATCCTCTAATCGCATTAAAAGTGACTGTAAATAGAACAGCTCAGAAGCCTTTAGGACCTCCCACCCTCACAATTATTTCAAGTAACGGGAGAAATGTAATTCAGAATAAATCCATCAAAAAGTCTATTATATTTATACGCGCTATGATTTTGAATGCAGACCAGTATTACTTACTGGTGCTGACGCCTCCATTCTCCTCCTGTTTCCCTTTCTGGACGACGGAGATAACAACTTTGTTTTAAAAAGAGAAAGTTTATAAAGCAAACAAAAATAATGCTTTATAGTTTTTCTTTCATGTTGTGCTGTGTATTTGATATTTTATTCTTCCGTCTGTCGAAAGAAAACAGTATAGATTTTCGATATCCCCGGAGAAATGGGATTATCCCTTTGGAGCAACAAAATAAAGCATCGACAACAGCGATTGAGCACCTAAAAGAAGGGTCTTGCTTCCATGGTCCATTTGAGGAAAGATGGATGAAGGGGATGGCTAAGGATTCCAGATGAATAGGCATCGAAGACGAAAGGAAAGTGATGGAAATTCTGAGCGTCTAAACCAAGAGGCAAGACAAGAGGAAGCACAAAATAGAGCAAAAGTTTATGGTGTGTTACCTAATGAAATTCTGAAGACACTTTTTTCCCTCTCTTTTTATTCCACCAGGATAGAATTTACTGCTACTACTCACCCAGTGTATCAAGGAAAATATATAAAGGGGACAGAGCAGGATGAGGAAAGCAAAGGAGAAGAAGGGAGTAGGATAAGTAAGTATCACTACACACGCACCAACACACTACAGGACTTCCTGGAAAAAGTTTTACGGCATCCATCCTGGAGAATGGAATCGAATGCGGAAGGAAACCTCTAACTATTGTTTTCTTACTCTGTTTATTTCGGCTTTAAAGAAAGGCCTGATAAAACTGATGAAACAGGGCAGCGAATGAATCCTGCCCTGATTTCCAAAGAATATCTTGACGAGCAGGATCCATTTCAACTATATTTCAAAATAATATTACAAACAACAGCGTTACTCATATTACATGCTGTTTTGGAATCTATAAAAAATGCTACATCACATAATATGCATGCAGCAGCATACCATCCCGTAATCCTATCCAATCAGTTTCATAAAAACACCATTCATTTAATGTACCAAAGGGAATATGCTGATAAAAGAGGCAAAACATTGTAAAAATGGAAATGCAACACTCGCCCATGTGGAATTCACATTTTCATAATGTGCTACATCGCTGACTACACCGTCTACTCGTAAATACAAAACATGTGTACGTATTCTATACCCACCCAGTAAGGAAGTGATTGTTGGGCGAAACTAATGGATTATGAATATTCACACAAACAAGACAAAATGTGTGGTTTTCCTACTTTGTTTCACTTACACACAGGGCAGAATACCGCAGATGCAGAGAAGCACATTGAATGTGAATGTCCATGGCTAACACTGGGAAACTTTTTGGCGAAAGTGAGTGAGTGAAAGTATAAGTGTTGTTATTACCCATGTGATGCATGCAAGGCAATGAATCTGGCCGCTGGCAGCAGCAGCAGCAGTATCTGACTGAACCCACAACCTTTTTCAATGTTACATGAGAATGATGCTGTTTCAATGTTTTTTTTTCCTGCTGGGAGCAAGTTTACAGAAAAAAACTGAATGAAATGATCGGATTGGGTGTGCCATGGAACAATGAATTTTGAAGGGTGGGGTGGTGGATACATACAGGAGGCTTTCATCTTTCGAGTAAATGACGCTTTGAATTAGGACATTGAGACGGAATCAGCATTAACGATACGGATGATGCACAGAACCTGGTGATGATGGAGGCGGTGCTCGTGGACCACGAATAATACCAAGGAAAAAAATACTTGAAGTGAAATTTATGAACAAACTTTTGCAATACTTGCACATCTCATCAACACCACCACTCACATAAAACGAATGATAAGGGTAATCTAATTTTCGGTAAGGGGTTTCCAGTTTCCACTGCCTCATCCTCATCTGCCGCCTTGCGTATCCTTTCGGGTAAGAGCGTTGGGAAAGGATTTTTATGAAACAAGGATATAAAATGCATTGTATCGTACCTATAAAGATCCCACTGGGGTTTCAACTTGAGGACATGTTTGCACATACTTTGTACTTGATAAATTCTAGCACGTTAAGGGTTTCGCTGTTACGCATATTTATTTATGAATATGATATCAATGTGGATTTTGTTACCAAATCCGAACTTGGGGAATTGAATTGAGTCAGTGAATTCAATATTTACAACAAAGAATTCGGTTTGTGGCTCCGTAGAAAATTGGGATACGTAAAATTGATTTCAAGATATGAAGTCTGCGCATAAGGCTAATTCTGATTTTGCACAAATAATCTTCAAAATAATGTTTAAAGTAATTCTGAGCCATATTTCAGCTTCGAGCTTCTCCTAATCTATGGATCTTGTACTTATATGTATTGAAGTAATACCTCACTTGTTTAGGTGCAAATAACACTGTGACATACGTTCCTAGTCTGTATACGAAGTACAATTTCAAATTACTCCAGCCGAGCCTTATCAAGACTTATCATTTCGCCACATTTGGGGAGATATGGTTATCAACTTAATCCTATATGTTGTATACTTGCCTACTCTAATTTTTAAGGAAACGGTAACGGGACTCAGAAACTGTTTAAGCTGTAAATTTTGCGCTTAAACCACATGCTATAAATAGGACGATAACAGTGTAATCGTAATATTGGCAGTTTGGATCCGTGCTTTCTGGATGCTGAAAAGAAAAAAAGTGAAAGCAGAAGCAGAGTGGTAATAAGTGTGTGGGTCGTTTCAAGAGAGTGTAGTACATGCTCCAACATCTACATTTAAAATACTTCTGGTGTAGTCAGGCAGTCAGTTGTTTCCTCTATAGAACATTAGCACAGTGTACGCACGATTGAATGAGCTACATATATAGATTAATAGTGTGTGTGTGTGTGTGCAGCAGTCGTAGTATGTGGATAAGTAGTGTATAGCGTGTGGATGAGGCTACAAACAAGGCTACTTTGGCTTATACATTCGATATTAAAGGGTTGCTGCATGCCGTGATGTTTGGTGCTTAGCTTTATACCCAGTTGATTGGATGCGCTGGATCGATTGAGCGTCATAAACCGTTTAGAAGCTCATGGATCATCAAGATGATGTATGAACACACCCAAAACGAGCCCTGATCAGGGTGATCGATACGCACCACTTCCCGTTAAGTGAACAACATTTATTATGCGAGTACTTTGCTGTCCGCTCAGACTGCTACGAAGGAAAAATCCCGTGTCATTATTGAAGTTTCAGTGGAAAGTTTGGAAAGCGTAATGCATTTAGAATAAATTTTTAGTGATAGCAGTAGATTTATATGAACGTCCAATTTTTGGGAACTAGGAATGTTAGAATAAAGTTTCCCAATCTAACCTTTACGGCGATATATGAAAAATACGTTTTATGCTATCATTGTCAATATATCATGTAATTCGGATTGCCTCTACAAATTCCAAATTTCATCTCCTTCTATCACACACACGCGTTTTTAAATTATCTTTTGTCTACTTATACCACGCACGCCCAGTCATTTGACACCCTCAGGAGCTATATATATATATAGTGTCTCATAATATGGTAGTCCCATTGTAGAGAATTAATAATACTAAATAGATGGAAATTTTAAATAATATTATTATTGTACTTACGACTGCAATAACGAGGCTCGTCGGAACCATCCCCACAGTCATTCACCCCGTTGCAAAACTTGTCAAGACTGATGCAACGCCTATTGTCACAGAAATACTCGGAGATGGCACATCCGTCAGCTGGTTGAACAAGGAGCCCAGCAAGAATCAAGGGGAAGACTAACGGAAGGATTTTATTAACAAATCGACGAAAGACAACTAAACAAGCAAAATAATATGTCTTTTTCACAGTCATCATAGCCATCGCTCTCATTATCCCGGCTGTGCACCTTGGCGGCGTGTGCACTGGATGCTCTGCTTTCACCGGATGGATGATGATGTTGTCGTAGTTAACACGTTGCGGTTGGTTGACTGTGTGAGCCTACTTTCCCCGTTGTTCCTTCCTTCCTTTCTCAACTTTTTGAAATGCTAATTCAACTTTGCGTAGCTTCCACTTGCATTCCGATTTCAATTTGAATTATTCCAATGTAAGCACAAATCTGATCTGGATAAAGTTGCCGTGAACGAAAACTTGCCTGTTTTCTCGCCCCGTCTCGTTCTCCTTCAATTCTTCAAAGACTTCAATCTTTTTGGGCAAACAGAGGATTTTCGCTCTTTGCGAGATTGCATTGTATAATCATCATCAGTACGCAAAAAAGTAGAGGGTTTATTGGTATTGGTGCCATTTGCCATCCCAGTTCAAGTCATTTTACCACATGTTAATATATGTTATGTCACAATTAACGATCTTAATTTTAGGTCATGTGATGGTCGACAAGTTTGGAGTTGGAGCTCAATATTTTGCTTCATTCATCATGGTTAACTTCCAGCGTGTGGTTCCAAAAAGACAGTGATGAAGTCGTCAACACGTATACACCTGAAACAATAAAGGGAAATTATATAATACATAATTCCGAACACTTTTATTACACATTTTGTGTTCCTATATTTATAAAATTGCCCATACGCCTCTACCTAGTGCCTATAAGCATAAGCATACTTTCATCGATTGTCGCATTAAAAATTGTCAATTGAGTCAATACTCTGCCTCTCCGTCAAATCCTTTCTAAATTCTTTCTGAAGCTTACAACAGTTATCATCGGTGAGTTGTACGAAATGGTGTTTACTTGACTTGTAGCCACGCTAGTCTCACTCAACTCAAGTACACCACTTTTCGGTTGTGAGCATGGAAAATCAAGTAAAGCTTCGCATTTGGCAGATAGAGTAAAGGAGAAACAAAGAACCACCTCCACCACAGTTATCGCCGTCATCTAAAGTGACGATCGGGGATTTGGACAAGAGCGTGCAGTCAAGTTCGAGAGAGATAATGCAAGCTCTTTAGTTTTGTTTGTGTTAGGAAGTCACATCGGCAAGATTAAGTGCAAATGTGTAAATTATTGGGGAGCCAGCTATGCTACCGTATTTTCTCACTTGTTCCCAGAAACTGTGTGGAATTTTGCAACACCACAATTCAATCGCGGTCCAAGTACATGTACAAAGGGAAAGCTAATATAATCGACGCCGGTGGAGAAAGTTCAGGTCTTCTCGAGACGAGTGATTTTCAGTATTTTTAGTCATTTTGCTGAGCGTATATGGATTTAGCTAATATTCCAGCCTAATGAAGGTAGATAGGTAAGTATCTCTAAAATGTAGGCATTGGAAAAGGGGGGTTGTTATCAAAATTGGTTTTCTACCTTCCTAGACTTTCATAAAATGGTTCGATAAAGCGAGAATCGTTTACTTTTAGTACTTAATTTAGGGGGTGGCGCTTGTTTAAAGAATATAGTGTTTAAAGATGATAGAATCTCTTTGGTTTAGTGTACGATCCATCCATGACATGTACTGGAATCTAAATCGGCAATTTTGGGGCTACTCTATACATTAATATTAATCATTAAATGTCTTTGATCTAACTCACAGAAAAATCGGACACGTTTGGAATTTAGTAGCCAGTTATTTTATATCACTAAGCTAGATCAACCAGGCGGTAGATACCTTCAGCCCAACGTAGGTACGTAGGATGAAATGCTGTATTTTTGTTTTTTCATCACTTTTATTAATCCTGACCCAGCACTGTTCAACCAAATAACGTCAACTCCGCCAGATGAAAGAGTAGTCAACACGCAGCGAAAACCACTTCTCGCGCTTTGTAACCACTTGACAATCCCCATTAAGTCTTCATCACAAGGCTGAATGCACTTTCATCACAAAAGCTACAATTTTCTCTCCCACATGACAGGAGGATTGGTCAAACAAAGTCAAGTAGTAAAGTATCCGTATACCTACGCCTTATGAGGTTATACACGCTGAACAAAACCTCAAGCAAAAATTGACGCATGTATTATTATTATTATTATTATTGAATTACTGACAATGTGAATCCAAAGCGCCTAATGATCTCACATGAACAATATTTTAGGTTTAGATATAGTTTGTGTGACTTTGTGGCGACCTCATTATGACAGAGTGCTACTCACGGCGTAGCACGTACAATATACTCCTCAACCGGTACACTGGACGTGTCTCCTTATAGCACTACAAGCTTATTATGAGGATTAGTGGGAGAACAAACACAAACCAAACCATGCATACTTTACCACCCTCCACTCCCACAGCATACCCGAAAACCTTGGCTACTTGGCATACCAATGTTGTCAGCTCATTGCTCACTCACTCCATATATTTTTCCTTTTTTGTCATTTCTCTCAAAGTGTTGTCATTTCCGAGGAAAAAATGACACGATGACAATGATAATGATAATAATGACACCAGTGCATTGGTCGACAATAAAGGATAATGACGACGCATTCTTTTTTATGTTCGCTAGTTATAGTGTTTTCTCTCCTTTTCACTTTTTTCTTTCACTGTTAGTTTTCCTCACTCTCTCTCCGCAAGCTACTATTATGCCAGGAGGTCGTCAGCTTCTCTCAAATGATGTATTCCCTTCCTCCTTTTTCTTTTTGTACGAAAAAATGGAAAAAAGAAATTCGTGCATAAAATGAGACCCGAATAATGGGGAAAATTGGGGGATTTGCAGGTTGGTTTTAGACTTCATAAATGAGTTCCTCCTATTGTAGCTCTAGGGGTATGGAGCTGGAGATCCATACGAGCTATATGGAAGATGGTGATGAGGGTGTTTGTGAATGTTCTTTGTAGTAAACGCCTGCATTAAGGTGATACAAAAACCCATTAGCTCATACCTTGTATTCATGCAAGGTAAGTTTAATGTACTATAACTGTACGTGTGACTCCTTTTTAAAAAAAAGGAATGAAGAATCCATGTCTATGCGCCATGATCCAGAATGGTTTTACGAGAGAGAAAAAGATACATTCATTCTGCGCACGAAGGTTATTCATATTATGCGAGTATGTGTACACTAATGTCCCACCTGGGAATCGCTTTGAATTGCTAAAAAAAAGTTGAGGAAATGTACATAACCATACCATAACGAAGACTAGTTGAATGAAAAAAGGGAAAAGTAAGAAAGACCGAGGGAAAAACTTCTTTCTTTTATCTGCACATACAAAAAAAGAGAAATGGAGACAAAGGGAAAAGTATCAGGTACGAGATCTCTTAGCAAAAACTGGAAACTGTCCTTGGTCGTAACATGTCTTGGTCATGTATACGAATACGAAGTAAGAAGGAATGACACGGTGTGCTGAATGCTTGAATACAATGACAACAAAAAGTCTTCCAGGAGGTGAAGTTAGTATTGTACTGAGCACGAGTACATTTTGTCGCTTATCTTGGTCTCTCCGTCTGTTCCTTTGTATAACTTTTTTTAATTTTGAGTTATGATACATATTCTGGAACGTAAAGGAGGTTGGACTGGCGACGAAACGGAAAAGTTCCGCAGACAGACGTAGTTCTTTTCATTTGTGCAATCTTCTATAACACGAAAGTTGGTTTAAGTTTAGTTGAAAATTGAATAGAAATCGGCTGTAAGTAACACCTGGTTATGAATTCAATCTATAATATATTTTCACATACGCACTTTTGCGATGCGTACGCTGTTTTATTACTAGCTTGAGCGAGTTGGGCCGAAGTTGGGAATATATTTAATAAAAACTTAATTACGGAAGTCGAGTGCGAAAAGGTTCAATTCCCTACGGCCAGCAGTGTACCATGAAACTACTTATTTCCTTGTTTGATATAATGAAAAGCTGATATCTCTAAAACAAAGCATCCTCATAATAAATAGTGCGTAGGGAGCTCGTAGGGAAACAGGAAATGCACACACATATCAGTTGCATATTTCTCAATTTGTGTTTGCACAAAAAACAATCTTTGGCCATTTCGAACCTAACCCACATAATAGAATGTAAAATACACTAACATTAGTATGTAGGTACTTATTTATATAGCTGTGCAAAGAAATCGGTATATCAACAATGCAATGGTACAATATCAAATTCAGACTTTGGTCCATGATTGGGACGAATAGCACTAGGGATTAGCGACTTATTTAGCAATCGATTATGTGATGTGAGCAAATTATTCAAAAAGATTATCGGCTTTAATTGGGAATATAATATGCCACAGTCGTTGAGAGAGAATACTGTTTTGGCCAGCTACATATATAACGCATGTTCACGTAGTCCAAATAGGTAATTTATTTATAGTAGTTCCTACATGGTTATATTATGATCATCTCTCAATCCCACGTGGAATTTCATGAAACAGATGTTATAAATGCTATTATTGTTACGTGTATTTTATATTAAGACAAGTACCGAGCATAATACCCTTTCAATCCACCGTAATGTCACCTGTCACCCAAAATCAGTACAAACGAGCCTCCATTAATATTCATGAAGTACTCTATTTACAGAAAAAGGAAAACTTACCATTTCTCATTATGACATGAATAGTCTCTCCCATTCTCTGTTCTGCGCATCTCGATAAACAAGTAGTCTCCCCGATTGTTCATTCAGTCATGCAATGAAAATGACAAAAAGTTATTTTGTATTCAACTTTCGTTCAGATATTGAATACAAAATGGAGGCTGGCTACCTCCTTTGCGAATTTCATTTTGATATGAGAGCCAAGGTTGGAACGTTGAGACACAACAGTGGAAAAGTGAATAGTGGGTTCCCTGGGAATGAAAATTTTCCAGATTCCTCGGAAACAGGGAAGATTGTACAGGGGAAACAAGCGGGAGAGCAACGACCTATCTCTCTGCCTTTCCTCTCCGTTCCTTCCCTTTCCTTCTCTCCCACTACATATACTATGAGACACAGGTAATGTACATATACGTACGTACGTCAACCAGGATAACATGCAGTTTAATAGATAACGCTGACTGAGGGCAACGGGATGTGCAGACACCGTGGCATTCGCAGATTTATGAATGCATGTCGGTGTTACATCGCGAAAAGGAAGACCAACTTGCATTAGTTCCCCTTTTTCAGTGTCACCTTGCATTATTACTCTATGACAAGTTTTTTTCTCACGCTTCTACAACTGACATTTGTTACAGTGTTTCAACTTCATATACACACACACTTGACGTGTTGGTCCTTCGTTTCGTTCCTACGTAGCCAGTCCAAGTCGAAAATAAACGCTGGGAGCAAAGAGGAAATGAGAAAAGTGGCTGGGGTTGGATGTGAATAGACAGAGGACATACTGATGCTTTGCACTGCAACACATTCAAGTAATTTTGGAATGTGGGACATGAGAATGTGAAACCCTGAGGCAATGTCTGTTGACAGCTGCAATCTGCTCGTTCATATTTTATTGTCAGAGTGAACAGGAGGAAGGCGTATTGAGAGAGCCTTTTAGAAAAAAAGCAAGCGCAAGGTTGTTTATCACTTCAAAGAGCTAAAAGTTACACTGTACCCTCGACACTTGGAACTTGTAAAAAGCTCGATAAATGTACCGCTTTATCGTACGATTAGCAACATTACGACTTGGCTCTGACGTCCCGGATTGAATTCTTGAGTATGTTCATTGATCCATTGATAAAAAGCTTTTTGACTGCGCTGGTTGTCATAAAACTGAAACATTCATGTGCATGTGTTCAGGGCACACATAGCTTTCTTTTTCCTCGAAATTCAGAAACCGTCGCTTCTTAATCTCTACATTTTAGCTGAGTAGCAACTCGAAAAATATGAGAAGAATCACTTCATAGCTACTTGGGCTATTGGATTCCATTCTGCTCCGACTTCACTGTTCACGTCTCATTTTAATAATAATCATAATATCCTAGCATATCATAATCATAAAGTATATTTTTGGAGGAGAAGCGGTGCGGTAGCGGAGGAAAACTTGTCCCATTTCAGATTCCGTAATTCCCAGATGATACACTCCGAACATGGAAGGAATAAGGAATACGACTAACTTAAAGAGAATCGTTGGAGATGGAAAACCAAGAGTATTCCAAGGTTTTTTTTCTCCAAAAGGTAATTCATCTCTTAAGCTTTCTCTATATTTCTATAAGATATGCTTCCAAATTGCTTTTTAAATGATAAGGCAGATAGAAGAAGGAAATAGTCTTGTCCACACAGTTTCCCTCTGATTTTCGTTGCGACCGAGAAACTGCTTAGACGCTTACTCATTTTTATCTACCATCTTCTGATATGGATCACTCTACTCTATCCTGCCGTGCGCTTTTTCAACTTACTAGACAGTTCTTTTTCCAACAATATACGATTCTGCTGCTGCTGGAAGGGCTCTCTATGCGGCAACAAAACGACAGGGTAGTGAACTGCAGCAAACTCACACAGAACGCACAAGTTTGTTCCTTAAAAAACTTGCCATCAAGTTTTACAGAGGAATGCTCAAGTTGTAAAGTATAGCCTGTTTGTCTAACTTTGGAGAAAAACAAGCGCAGTGGTACTTATAATATGCTTAGACGGAGTCATCATCCAAGGATATTAAAAAGGAAGGATGGTGATGACTTTGGGCTTCTCTGTGTGCATTAGAGTTAACAAACGAGCCCGCCAGGATGTACATACTTCTGCTGACGGTTGCTACTTATGGCACAACTACCTCTTCCAAGATTTATGTTTGAAGCCATGTCGTTCATGAAAATACAAAAGTTGAGGAATATTTATGTATGTATACACTTTCCTTCAATAAATGCAAGCATAAACGAATGCATTTAACTTATCAAACTGGAGTTGTGTCAGCCGGGGTAGCAGCAGATGACGAAGGGATGATGCACACTGTCAGACAGTTTGGATTAGTCTGGAAACATCCATTTGGAAGTTTTTGGCTGAAAATTATATTTACAGTAGGCAACTCGCTCTCCTTATAAGTTTAATGGAATGGACTGCATTGTTACATTCTTTTGCCTCTGCCCACTCCAAATTTCCTGAAAATGGAAAGCCTGTGACGACCTATTTATTCTATTTTTGATATTTTTCATTGCAATAAAGATTTCGTTTTATGATCCATTATTCACCGCCAACCTGGCGTCTGATAATTTTAAGCAAGGATTTCGTTGTGAACAGTAAGCTTAGCGAGTAGTGAAGATAACTCATTTTTACCCTCAACGAAGCTACACGAGATGGAAATGGAAGTGTCAAGCTTCCGGTGAGATGTTTGAGTGCCAGGACCGGACCGTTGCAAGTATATAAGTGTCTACGTGATTTACGTAAACGCGTAAACCAATATTGATTAAGCTATTTACTTTCCAATAAATTAATTCTGACACTTTTACCAGCAACTAGTAAGCTGTGATGAATAACATCGCACTCGCTCGCAAACTTTACATTCGTGACTTAAAACATGACTTTGCATGTGTAGTGCTTTTGCCGTCGCATTCCCCATTGGAATCACTATTCGCTTGGCGCGGACAATTTCCTCATTGTTTGGAGCAGTGATGAGTTTGATGAGGAATGTAGATAATAGAATAGGGAACGTGGGAATTGAATTAATTACTTGAGCAGAAATTACTTAAATGAGAAAAGGAAATATCTTGTTGTTCATCTAGTCATGCATCGTCGGTTTCATGTTGTTGTGTGTGGTACATTTTCACCGTTGCATCGTACATCAAAATGGTATGATCGTGGCAACTTCAATCGTGATCGCACAATCACACTGTGTAAGTGGAGGTATGAGAGAAATGTGTAGATTTTAGAGAAAGACGATGTGGAAGCGTAGTGCGTTTGACTGATGTGAGGCGTGTGTGACGGTAAAATAGCGGTTTTCCGTAAAGAAAACTCGACTGGGCATTAGTAGCGTGGTGGGGGAGGCAGATGAATAAGAATTAAGATTAAAATTATGTTAAAAAGTGCAACTTAAGCTGTATATCACAGTAATTCAGATCGGTAAACGAAAGGCTTGCTAGACTAGCTAAACGGCTTCGTGAAGCTTTTAAAAAATAGTCATCGAATTAATTTCAGATTGTCATCCCAAATCGCTTGCCCTTTAATGCATGAACATGTGTTTGCTCACACATTTTGGCACTAAAACTATAAATCAATATAGCCGTATGGGATGGGAGGAAAGTGTAAACTGGCACGGGAAGCTAGGCCTAATTACCATTTTGCAGTTGTTGGCATTCTTCAAACACAATTTAATTTTGTATACTCAGCCATGGCAGGCTTTACTTCTGCTACGCCCTCCCAATACCAGGAAGACTAAAGTACACATATCTATTCCCATTAAATATCTAGAGTAAGTACAGCACTATCCCAAACCTGAGTGCTCAGTGTTGTCTTATCAAGATTTCTTGTCTCCTGGATAATATAGTGAAGGAAACGGCACATGGATATTAATTGTAAATCACACGATATGGTACTTCCTCATACTGGTATTAGCCCAAACAAAAATCATTTCTGACTGAAACCCCACTATCCCATCCGTCTCGATTTGTTTGCCTTATTTTATCTTCCAAAATACATTTTCCTCTTGCGGTTAGAAGAGGCTTAACCGAATAGAAATCTGCGTGAACTTCTCTAGACTACTGGAAACGGAGGTCTTCCAAATAAAAAAAAACAGAAACGGCTCAACTTATTTAGATGAGGAGGAAGTGAAGGATGGCGTAAATAAATAGACCAAGTTGTACTTCTCAGTGAGAATATATCTCATACCCTTTCACGTCTCCGGGTTTCCCTGATCTTTCCAGTTTCCAACTTTACGTTTCAGTGCGGCACACTTCTCACAAGCAGGTTACACTCAAACCAGTTCAGGCTCCATTATTCATTTTAAATCTCTCCTCATGAGACCTTGCCCGTTTGCGGCTCATGGAAGATTTTCAAGTTTCTTTCAACGGAAACTGAAAGAAAGACATTAATCAAGCTGCCCATATAATATTTGAGGATTGATTGTGGTTGTTTTTCTGCAAACTTTATCCTGCGGTGACACTTTCCTGATGTTTCCTGTCTCAACTTTGGAATGAGATCTATTGCCAATTCTATATCCTCTTGTTTCATGATTTGCGTTTCTAACAGGGAGGGTGAATCTCATCGAGGCGGGTAATGAACTTACATTCTTCATATCTTCCTTCCCATTGTTTAGACTTGTAGCTACAGTTGTGCACATGCAATTCTTTATACCATTTTGGCATACCTGTATGCAATCTTGGTATCCTTGCCTGATCTCACTCATGGCTTATATTCGAGAGTCAAAATGTCTAAAGTGCATAAAACCATCTAATATGGTAAATCATTAGTCCTAGTCCAACCATGGATGCACACGTTGTAATATATTTTCCAAGTTTGGGCTTTCACCTTCATTTAAAGACAGTCATCGACCAAGTCATGATGATGATACTATCCAAACTAAAAGTCGTTCGTTTGACGACATCTCCACCTCCATATCTTCCCCCTATTACTTTCCCAAGTTCAGACTCCTGATGAGATGGTTGAGGTCCTACAGAAAAAAATTATTACGTAAAAACCTAACTTTCCTTTTTTTCCTCCCACTTCAGACTCTCCACAAAGTATGTTTTTTATGGAGGATAGATCAAAGTGCAAGACATACTCATCTACTGATTTAATCAGTTCGTTAAATATATAGCCTTCCCTCCTTTTCCACACTTTCTACCTTTCCCTTGCGACTTTCCCACATGAAAACTTTTTGCCTAAATATTTTTTCTTTGGTTTTAAGTGAAATTGGTAATGGAAACGGGGAGACGAACTAGGTAGAAAATCGACGGGAAAATTCAGTTCAGAAAACTTTGAACGTGAACCCATTCTTGTTCTTCACTAAAGTATATGTTGTCCTATATTCAGCTTCTCTTCAGTCTTATCCATCTTCCATTTTTACGAGACAGTAGGGATAAAAGGATAAGACAATCCTCATAATTTTAGCGTAAGCATAATACCGAAGGAAGAAAATTCAAATTATAGCACGCTTTTCCTTCAATTAAAGGTGACTTTCCCTCAAGCTCCAGCAGTATATCGCTTCTTAGCTTTACTACGGATAAACGAGAGAACTACTAATCGCATTATAGATTTTTAATTGACTGCCGTACTACATGCACAAGCCAGACTTTTAGTTCATGACTAGAAATTCATGAGAAGCATCACGTCGGACCCAAGCACGCCGCGACCCTAGCTAGACCTTACCCCGCTTCTTTTTTACGCTCTGAGATGATTATCTGAAAATTTCTCATTAGAAGCTGGGATTAAGAAATGCTCCATGAGTTGGGTTGGAGCTCTTCATGGAACACGGTCCTGGTACGGAACCGGTACACACACACACAACTATTTAATTATGAACAACAACTAGACAAAGATCGGCGAGCATGGGTTCCGAGTACAAATTACTTTGAAGGAGTAATAAACGCTAGATTCGCTTCCAGAATACCAAGAGGTGAGCACGTGCACGAGAAAACTTTATACAAGTATGGCGTCCAGCGATGGACCCTGTTTAATGAGTTGTGCTAAAAAGAACTTAAATGGTGTGTTAATACTAATACCTCGCAGTAGCAGCAGTATCCTCGAATCATACAATTTACTTTTTAATTAAATATGTTGGAGAATGGAGGCTCACAAAAAAATGCGTTGGTAAACCAAACTAGATGAATCCGTGTCGCTTTTAAACAAACTAAAAACTAAAAAATTCGCTCCTGTTTCTGAGACATTTGAAAAATATAACTGAACAGCCTTTCCATTTTAACCACCTTCTTGCCCAGAGAGCTACTTGTGACTTGTAAGAATACAAAAGCAGTAGAGTACAAAACGTCAGACTGTCTTTCTACTGGTTTCCTTATGGACTTGACTCCTGGTTTTGTATTTTTGTACAAAACTATATGCCTCCATAAAAAGAGAAGGGAAAAAAGTTTCTAGTGATGCACTACGAACAACGAACGTGGGCAGTAAAGGATCCTTACATTTAGACACACTGTTGGGTGTCTATGTTTAAGAACGGGAGATTTGCCGAACTACGCACTTTCCCTCCTATATCACATTTCCATCTTCTCTTCTGGAGCTGACATGTCAAGCGTATAAATGGAGCTTGAAAAGACTTGTGACTAGTAGAGCGATAATTCTTCCTACATTCCTGCTACAGATGTGCCCTCAGTTTTATGTTTTTTTTCAAAAGTAGCCAACTGAAGGCTTTTTTTTAACTTACTAAAACTTTCGAAGCCTTTCCTTGTTGTTCTGCTAACAAAGTAGGAAGGAGCTGGAAAAAATCTACACAAAGGAACAAAACAAGCATACATCAGCCTGTATGACATACACGTGGGTACTGGGTTCATTAGGGAGAGAAGTGTAACGCAAGCAGATACTACTACCAACCAAGAAGACCGAGATGCAGACATGTCACAATGTTGATGGAGAAAAATAAGGTCGAGGGAAAAAATTCCAGTGTGATATGAGTGTGCAAACGTACATGAAGGAAATACGAGAAAAGTAATAACAAGCCATGTCTGGAATAACACATCAACTGAAATGGAAACTGCACACGTTGCTTTACAACTAGTCGTCGTGTTGTGATGATTGTGCTCAAGACTTTTTTCTCTTTTCTCATAATGTACTGGAAAAGTAGTGGAAGTAATAGGAACAGAAGTTGTAGTACTGACTGGGAAATCTCGACGGATACTTGGAAAAGGAAAAACAATGTCCTCCAAGTTGTAAATATAAGATTGTCGTAAAATAGCGGGGGTATTCAACAATCACCATGTCACATGCGTCACATGCTTTATAAAACACACTGTCTGACAAGAATTTGTACCAAGAGATTGAGCTTAGCTATCAATATGTGCATAAGAAACGGAAAATCCCAATGTGATTTTTTCTAAGGGCTTCTTTAATAGATGTTAAAACACACTTAACTTTCAACACGGATGCGACAAATGAACATGTAAACTGATTAGAAAAACTATGAAGATGAAATAATATTGAAGATTCTTTCAAAACCACAAGGATGGCTTATATTCTATTTTGCAAATAAATCGAATGCAATTTTGACTAATTACCATGAAGAAACCTCAAACCCATACCCGCAGTCCTGAGCCTAAAAATAAGTACATATAACATGCAAATAGTGTAACATAGTCGTCTTAAAATTCGACAAAGATCCGAATGGACTTTTCTGCTGCTGAAAGTTTCAGATTTCACGGGACATTTTAAAAATGCACAAGGATCCCTTTTGTTTAAAAGATTTTAGGAAACACATTCAAGAATCTCAATGTATTATGCAGAAATTTAGGAAAGCAACGAAATGGATCCCCTGTAAACACTCCAGGAAGCTGATTACACAACTTCCGACGTAACTCCTCAGCGGCAAGTCATTATCTGCACGTTTGCTGCTAAAATACGTACTTTTGTTACATCCCATGATACGTAATGACTGAAAATACGAGTCTATTTTCCAGCTAGTTTACCAAAAACTGGATATATAACCTCCTCTGTAAACTCATGCACATACCTAATCTTGACGACATTAAAACAGCCAACCGATATCTATACGAAAATTTAAAAAATGTCATTCCAAACAGCTTTTGAAAACTGTCGCAGTAATTAACATAACTACACTTTCCATAAAATTCCATTTTTACGACTTTCCGGTATGATATCCAACATTTCCATTTTGAATGCGTATACTCTTATATTCAAATCGTATCTAATTACACTTCCAGCCTAAGTTTCAGAAAAATTTGCCCCAGCAATAAACATCAGCCCAACCAAATCGCTTCCGTTAAAAAAAATTCTCTTGTGTAGTCATTCACCCACCGGTGTAATTCCGTAAACACTACGACATCCCTGCTTCTTCGCTGCCAGTAAATTAATCGGGCTTTTACTTGTACCAAAGGAGCACACTAGAAAAACCCCATTGGCCCATTGTGTACATTTCAACAAGACGAATAATTCCCCAGAGCAGAGCAGCTACTGTGACTGTGAGTCTTGCCTCTTCTACTCATGTAATTTTGAAAGAGGTGATAGCACCATTTTGTATTTTTTTTCGTGCGCGTGTAAACGTGTATACTTTTTTATTCTCTTCTCTTTGCGTGGTGATTCCTCTACAACTTCATTTTCTTTTTCGTGCGTAGCATATAACAACGTGTTATGTGCTGGCAGAAGAGTACTGCATGATTTCATTATTTTCCATCGGGAGTCTGTTCGTTTCGAAAAGGACCGTTTATATAGTTGGTAGTGCCAGTAGCCGAGGAGTAAATAATGTCATTGTTGAAATACATAATGCCTTCCGTTTCTAGCTAGCTACACATACCAGTTTATAACTTCTTTCTGATATTTTCAGTTTTTGCGTAAGCGACAGGAACCCAGCAAACATGCAAAGGGCCACAGTTGTGTTTACTATGGTCATTACCACCAAAAGTGCTTTTGGTATACAAATACAAACACATCACATATTATGGTGAATTGGTTTTTGCATGGTAGTGCCTATGCAGATATCGTCCTGATGTGTTACACGCTTTACGTAATATAGGATCCAAGATCCCTATGATGCGATGCACGAGAAGGCCAAATAGAGCTTCGTTAGAAAAATACACGTGCAGTAAATTTTCAATATAGGAATAATGTCATAAAATGTTTGCTGCTTCCCAGTTCGGTTCACGTGCCTCATATTTCTGTGTAATAAAAGTGCTATTTCTTGAAGATAATTAGGTACGGACGGATAGTTTTTTTTATGTAAATATTTAGCCCTCTTGCTCATGACAAGGACGAGATAGGTTTTAGCTTCCGAAATCTTTGCTCATTATTACTTCAGTGCATGTTATTAGCCTCACATACAGATATATCTTTCCTTTTTTCCTTTCATTATGAGCTCGAGCATATAATATCAAAGCTCTCGTCAACCCACCCACCTACACACCCAACCACTCTAAACTTTTTCTCAGGAAAAATATAATGGGATATATAATTTAAAGTGGTGGAGTCTTCTGTCATCCTGCTTGAAAGAGGAAGAAGCACTTTAGAGTATTTAAAGTATGCAAATGGCTACGCACACTGCTTCCAACCTCCCAACTCCATTTGTACATACACATATTTTAGAAAACGTGAAGTGAATTTGTGCATCCCTTTCTGCCTTTTGCTCTTACGTAAAATACGACAAAATGAGAGACTGTTAATTTGCACGCTTTTTACTCCCTCTCCGTGTAAATATTGTTTAAAAGCTTTAATCCTTTTGTTTCTTTTTCTGGAGACTCTCCGCTTTTCAAGGAAAAATCTTTGTGAATGTCGGCAAAAACCAGTCGCATTCGCATGCCTGCTACATTGTAATGTGATGCAATCTTAAACAAAATAAAACTTTCTTGTGCATGGGCATATATCTAGAAGCCATTTTGCAATCGTAAAATAGAACAAAAGAAAAAAGACAAGGATTTTGGCGCAAACAAGGCAAGGCGCAGAAAGAATTTCGTGTAAGATGAAGATAATACGTTATGTTATACTAACGAGTAAAATGAGACTTGAAATACACATAAATATGTACTCGGCTGGTCATCAGCAACACTATATACATACCCAAAGAATGCAAAATAGAAACAGGAGCTCTATCTACCCTTGTTGTAAACCAAAGAGCATGTTAAAAATTAAAGTTTAGGACAGAAAATAATATATATCTCATATTTTGCTTATCCCGTATCCAAACCAGTGCTGAACGGTGCGGACTTCTACAGAATTTTCATGAATGTAAAATGTAAAAGTGGTTAGCTGTTTAGGAGTTCAAAGGAATTCTACTATTTAACCAACATGCATGCACGACCCAAACCAAACTCTGTCCAGATGGGATCTTTATTCCATGGAATTTTACGTTAGCTTCTACCCTCAATTCTGCCTTCCACGTTCCACTAACTTGTTAGCTACCTCCTACACGACGAGGTTGCGTTTTCATGTGGAGCGATGACAAGAATACGAAGACTAAAAGGGAAAATTGATTCAGCAATTCTCAAATATCCAACCCGGCATTTCTACCAAAAGACCGACGATGACTGAATATCAAAAAATATCCTTGCGGGACAAGGAAATGAAATGGTCATGAGGTACTTTGCATGCAAGCAAGTCCATTTTTAAGAACTCTCCAGTCGATTACGTAATCCACCTGTGCTCTGATTACGAAATTACAAGGAAACTAATAGAATTTTAGGCAAGGTGTGCAAGACCATTCAGACGGGGTTCCTTTGTTAAAAGAGCAATTACCGGCATTTATGCCGAGACGGAGACGAGGAATTACAACATAGTGCGCGTCACTTGTAGAAACACACCTTGTATTCAAGGAGGCAAGCCATTTTTCAGCCGATGACTCCCAGTACATCCCTTTCTTCCTTTTCAACGAGGGAATAACTCAGGTAATTGAAAAGGCCTGTCCCATTACTATGATTTTTTCCTTTTTTTATATCCCCATCTTTTTCTCTGTCTTTTCCAGTGGGTTCCTTCCGGAAAGCGAGTATGTAGTTTCGCTGTTCACACTTTTTTCAGGAACCTTTTCTCATGCGGTGCCAATCAGCTCGGAGGTATGGGGTATACTTATATGTATGTCAGCGCTCATAAAAGTTTAATGTGGAAAGTTGCATGCGTGTGAACACCACAAGCGAAAACTTTAAATAGCTTGACAATAAGCAAAGGACCATACATTTCTCTCCAAAAAGGAAAGGGGATAACAGTCCTATATTCTGTTTCACGGTGGATTATGTGAGTACAGAATCCAAAATGACGACTACAATTCTATCCTAAGGCCCCGCTGTTGATGGGGGAAATCTTGACTATAATAAGGACCAGAAGGAACGGAATGTAATATTATGCGTTTTGCCTCTTCCCACACATCTATTCTAATAAAAGAGACATCACTGTGTATGCATGCGTGTGTGCGCTCTTCTCAAGCCATCTCTCTTTAAATACCAAAATTGTAAAGTTGGAAGGACAACGTGACAAATTTTTTTTTGAAACACCTGTACTTAAAGGTGAGATTAGTGTTGTGGCAATATAAATGATTGGGAAAATAAACATTTAACGAGTAATACGGACATCTAAGTTTCTACGAGTTTCTAACGATGCACAAAAGCGCACACATCTCCGAATTAGTACCATGTGCTCGATATGATTTACTCCCAGGCCATGCGCAAATGCCTGGCCCGTACTTACTTAGTACTGGCTCGATCATCTTGTGCTGTATAATAGTGTGCCATTCGCCACCTCCACCTCACTTCTTTTTTCCATGAGACGCAACACCAGAATACGGATGTACAATAATCAAGATTGACACAGGGAGCTGGAAAATCTTTTCCAGGAAAAGTTGACTTATACGGAGTAACTGTCACTGTTTATATCTCCGAGGAATAGCTACGATGTAATATGATAAGTGTGAACCTGGTGCTGCTGCGTGCGCTCTGCTTTTATATAACAAGAACGTGAACGTGACCCATCTCACCTACTTGGTTTTGCGCCAGGCTTTTAATGAATTCTAAAACGCTGTTTCAAACCTTTTCAAAGTGACTTTTATTTAATTTTTCCTGGAAACTTACGTAAAAAGGATTTCCTGGAGTGAGTCCATGGTTGTGTGGTACAACCTGGTTGAAGTATAGCACAAATCACATACGGATAGTTTTTGATACATTACATTAAAACCGTGGGGATTTGATACAGAAAAGCCGTACTCCTTCCCCAAGTCATAATAAAAAGTATCCTCCTATTTGACGTCAACTTGTGTAGATTTTGTACAAAAAATTGTGCGATACCGTCAAGGAAGGATTGGTTTGGCCAGTCTTTCATATCAGTGTATGATTACAGAAAAACGCCGTTTTTTAATAATCTTTCGGCCCAGTCAGCACAAAAAATTGCTGAGACAAATGGCTTTTTGGATTGGATACAGGAAAGATTAATCCTTGAGTACATCACCGCGGTCTTCATTCCATACGACAATCACGAATACCGAATCGCGATGACTTTCGATTCGTGTACATCGAGTATAGATAAATCTGCACCGTAGCATAGATTTATAGATGCCTTCGTAACTACTATTCTATCCACCTACATTCACCCTCTGTTATACATAAAAGTCAGACGGGGAACTACCTATGTAAATGGTGGAGCTTCAACGATCCATGACTTGTCAACTAGAAATGGTAGAATGATACGATGATATTACATGTGCTTACACATTTGTATAATGCAAAGTAAATACGGGAGGAAAAGAAACGGAAGAACCCATAAGAATTTTTGCTTGACAGCTACAGACATTAATCATGTTTCAACCTAGCTTCGCATTTTTTCATTAGTTTTTCTTTTGTATTTCAGGGAAAAATCTTCTCACTTCCATACCGGAAATTCTACGGAGAAGCTCCGTTATATTTCTATAAAAAATATGCCTGTATAACTCGTGGAAGCATAAGGCATGTCGTGATTTGTGAAACACTCGAAAAATGATTACACGGTAATAAAAAGTGTGGAATCGCAAAACATATTATCACAAGTACATAATATCTTTGTGCACAACAGGATTTCTCGCTAGATTTGAGAAAGGCATCTGTGTCCTAACTTAATTAGGGGACGCTTGATTGTTCCACCAAAAGTGTCAACTTTTCCGTGCCATCCTCTAAATCAGATATGGGAGAGCATATTACTCACATGCATAACAATGTTGACCTCTTGCTGTGAGTTATCATCACATGGTTTTATTCCAATTTTTAGGGGGCTCATGTCTCCTCATGATACATTACGGACAGATGGAGGAGCAAAGCGGGAGGTAAGCGGTTACGAGCGAAAGTACTTTTTATCATCTCCGATGACACACACTCATTTTCCCTTCTAGTATTCTCCTTCTCAGAAGCCATTCAACCTCCGTCCGTCCGTATATTTACCGACGAAAAGTGTACACCATATAGAAGTATAAATGTGCCGGCCGTGGCAAGTTAGATAGGAGAATAATAATTCGAAAATTTTACTTCTAAAAACCCCAGCAGGAACTCTTATCGTAGGCCGTCATCATCGTCCGCAGCCGTGGCGGCACAATTTTTATACGTTCAAAACTATACCTACCTAGTATATATACCATATATATATAGCTCAATCGAAAGACCCACTTCTCGAGTTCCACAGTGGAACAACCACTTCAAATGAAAATGGTGAATCTCGTGGAAGTGGTAGAATAGATGCGCTGCTTAAAGCTTGCGGATTGTGAAGTGTGGACAACGTGACATTTTCCCTTAAGCAGATATACCACAGACGGCAGACACTCGGCCTCAGCAAAATGCCCATAGTGGGAGTGGGACAAGAAAAAGTATTTTCCCGAAAGCGGGGAGACATGGGAAATGAAGAAGATACTTTTTGGCATGCTTTATGCATGTTTCACCGCAATGCGTGCGTCCAAGTCCATGCCATGCGACGGCAAGGATGATTACATGTATGGAGCAAGTTTATTGCGTGTGTTCTACATCTCCATTTCGTATACCTCATCATGCTGGATACACTTTCTGACTTGATTTTTATCCTGGCATTGCAAAAAAAAGAAATCTGAGTCCAATGTGGGCACAGCTGAGTGAGAGCCCTTCCCTTCACATGGATATACCCGTCTCAGAGAAAAAATAACTTCCTTTTTCGTAATTTATATACAGGATAACTGTTAGGTTTTCGCTTTCCTCCGGATGAGCAAGCCAAACTTTCAACGTTTTCCCCTATTCATTTCAGTCCAATTTTTTTTTCATTTTCCAGCAAAAACATAGCAAAAGCGTAGCAGAAAACGTGAGTTTGGTCTTGGTGTTGGTACAGAATCCAGAAGATACTCCTCCGACAGAGTTGGCCAGAAACGCAAACCGTGATTACACGCATTTATCCAAATAAAATCTACAAAGGCGAAAAGCCGCTTTATTCCTCCAATAATGAGGCAAAGAGGAAGTTGCCACTCATGATATTCGTGGGTGAGAGCGGGGCAGTTTACGCTAAGGTAAAAACTAATGAGTTTGTGTTTGAATACACGAGCCGGGGCAGACAATGAGGGTGCACAGGAGGAGAGATTATGTTTCTATATGTGACCCTTTTTAATTAGATTAATTGCTGGCAGTGTACATTCCTTAATTATTTTTAGTTGAAAAGCTGATTTATTCTTGCCCAACAACTCATTTGCATAATATTTCACTTTAATTATCATGAATCAGGATTATAAGGACGTGCAGGTTTTGGGTAGAATCATCTAAATATTATTGTGCGCATAAGCAAAAGACACTGTTGGAATAAACAGAAAATCAGCAGTCGAGCTGCATAGTCTTATTTAAAATTTATATATAGAACCACATGCCGAGTTCAGAATACTATGCAAGCGAAAGTGAGTACTTAAGTATTTTCCAAGAATGACAGATGAAGAAAAATTGCAGTGACGCAAAGTGCCGAATTTGCGACTATTCGACAAACGTTAACTATTAATTTTACTGCCGTTATTACCACAATCTTCTCTAATGGCCAGTGTGTCTAGTGTCTACTACCCATAGACTCGTAATATGGAATAGTTGCTAAAATGTGAGATCCAGTCGTACTGATAATTTTGACATAACTGCCAGGAACCTCCTCCTCCCACACACAAACCCACTATTTAATGAAATGGCGATGGAATGAAACTACAAATGTACACATGCATGTACGCCATGTACAGCTGCCCAACCCAGCCCACCAGATGTAGAGCGATTGTCGATTGTACAAATTGATATGAAATAGCCTTTTTGTAGAAAAGTAAAAGTGTGCCATTTCCCTTGCTTCCATTTCCAAAAGTGACTTTCTCATTCTCGTTTCTCTCATGTAATAGCTTTCTAATACAAACGTAATGACAGAAACGTCTCCACCGAGTGGAGTAGCAGGACCTTTCTAATTTTGATGATTGAGTGAAGCTATCAAGCATAAAAAACTCTGTAGTGAAAGTGGCAACGAGGCAGAGCAGAGGTGAGTCTCAATTCATTATCTCAACTACCTTACTTAAAGCCTATGAAAAACTGGAATAGGAATAACCCGAAGAAAAATTGTCCAAAAAAGTTTTGCTTTGCAAACGCAATTCCTGTTGCGTGCTCGTGCTCACGCGTACTACAACCCACTATTCGTGAGTTCTTTGGGTATTATCAGAGTTTATGGACTTGTATGGGCTATATGCTTTAACTCTAGCCCAACGAACCTATTTCAACCCCCGACATGAGCACAATAGTTGATCATATAATTGGACTTTTCTCATAACTACTTGCTGATTAAAAAATTGCCATTTTCTTGCTCTGTAATTTGAAAGGAAAAAAGTTCAATAACGGGCTCTGCTGTGGAATGATTGATTGAAAGGCTTAACTCGTGAAGGAAAAGATAGTAGTGAAAAAAATTCTTTTCTTTCAAACGTGACACACACTTTCATTTGTTTCCCGACGAGCTAGAAATGCTTAGGACCTAATTGAAAACGCAAGCAGGTTTTCAGAAAAATGTCGGAAAAATATGTCGCCTTTGGAATGAGGACTTTGGTAGGAAATGCAATGACACGTTAATGCGTTTGGCCAACTTGGTATAATGACAACCGAACTCTAAAACTTGCTCTAAAACGATAGCAAACTAAACCCTTTATTGTTTGGAGGTTAGATGCTCCAAGTTGAGGTTACTTCGAGCAAGTCATTCTTCTTTGTGCACCTTAAATTCAAGTTTAATGAAAGCAACGATGAGTCTAGTGATCTTTCCACTTCCACCCACAAGGAAAAGATGTTTCGGGTTTTTTTTAAAAAGAAAAGCGTCTTGTCTTGTGTCACCCGCTCACCCGAAACATTTTACAACAACCACAGAAAGTAGTAGTTCGCAAGCTGATATACCTCTCTTAATAATGCTTATATGCTCTACGGGGAGAAAATCCCAAAATACTATCCCACCAAGTCCTAGTTAGATTAAAAGCTTAACACTCCTCTGGGATTACGGAGAGCTCAATGTGAATGTAAATTAACATTCCATTCCAACAAAGATCCGCCACCAAAGGTAAAAAAAGGTGGAGCACGTGGAGCATGAAACCATCTGTGTCAAAACGTTAAACGCCTAGAGTATTACTTTACGACCCCTTTGGAGCAGAAGGAGGTCCAAGGTCTCCTTTCCATTGTCTTTGACTCCACCACGGATAATGAAAAACTACGGCTTATGTTCTGCTTCATTAGCAAATATGAACTAGCGGTTATGCCCTATACTACACTTAGATATGATATACCTATACATACAAATCCTCCTGTTGTTTACTATACCTTCATTTGCAATTTGTCAACCGCAGCTGCAATCTACAGAGAGCGGAGAAATACGATGCGATGCCCATGTTCCCGTAAACCTCTACACTAGCAATCACTCTCCATGTTCGTGAATATTATGTGACAAAGGAGAATTAGCAACGTGTAGAACAATTCGAGAATGGGGAGAGCATGAGCGAGTATTCTCTCGCTACACGACACAAACGGCAATTCTTTTCTGTCAAAAGGTGCCCGGAACTGAGGGGAGAAAGAATGCAAAATAGGCAGCTGGTAAACTTTCAATAAATCGCTTCCATTTTAACTCCACATAGAGTTGTGATGTACCCATAAGCTATGAGTTTACTACTGCAGTGTTTTTTGCGTTCAAGGTGGTAAACTAGTAAACTTGCACACGTGTAGGTGTGTACTGGGTGTGTGTACATAAAGGTACCACATAGCAAGGTCTATCTAATATCTAAATTTAGCACAATAAAAACTTGACATAGAATGGGTCCCGTAAAATAGATGGCTCACCACATTTAAAGTTTTTATTCGCCTTTCGAGCCAACAATTACGACGAATTCCAACAGTTTATGCATTCAGGACTTGACATAAAGTAGCATGGTGATATGATATATAGCGAAATATTTATGTCATTGCAAAGATCAAGGGTTAGCAATTGGGCAATGATTTTTCAAGTAGTGAGCCCGTAAAACCCGTTTAACCTGCTCATCTCGACTAACCGATAACTAATCCTGACTCCTGGCAGGTTAAATACAGACACGGAAAGGCTCAACTTGCTCAGTTTTACGAAGATTGTTTCATTTTTTATATGCATTGCACTTGTCTCCGACGTGACATCTTGTACAAGCTGGCGAGACTGAATTGCGAAAAGGGCAAACGTTTGCGTATCGTACGACATCACCGGAACCGGAGAATATGAAAAATGAAAGTACATAGGTAAATATATTCACCAATCCCAATTTGCATAATCCAGTGTGTGTACACTCTTACGAGGTTTTTGGTACGCTTCATCCGAAATAGCGTAAAATGATGATGAGATGACTATGTACAACACCAAGTTAGCCACACGCACGCATTCAGTTTATAGATTTGTAAGTCACATTGAAAGCCACGTATTAACGAGGCACATAGGCTTGACATTTAACTAGGTTTTACAGCAACGTTGGAGTTAAAGGAAAATCTTCAGCAAAAGAAAAACAAGCTTTCAAACCCATCTCGTCTCCCTCCACTTTCACACTAGGTATATTTCGAGGACTGCTCTTGGTTTAGAGTTTAGACTAGTTTATAGGCATAGGTCCTTCTAAAACAAATATGAACACGACAATGGTTACTGAAGTATATGCTCAAGTGTATTATACACCTTTTCTGACGACACGCGGTTCCAGTACTACGTTCTACTGTATTCCCGTCCTCCCGTCACTGCTGACTTGTTAGCTTACGACCTAAGGATAAAGCTGTTATTATGTCCGCGGCGTCTGTCCATTGGAAGAAACGCACAAAAAGTGCACCTTATGCTTCGGGTGTACCCAACTCGAAGTGATATGTGTAGTTGTTGCAGGTTGTCTACATCCGGCATCAGACCGGTTTATTCCGTTTCCAAAATGATCAAATACCATTATTTCCTGTCGCTTTTCCTACTTTTGTTAATTTTAATGTATGAGTTCGGGGAATTCTGGATTGGTTGTTGGAATGGAAAATAATAAACTCCAGATTTCACTTAAACCATGTGTGATGTGGAGCGCGAGTTGAGGGTGTCTTTAGTCTGGACAGAAATACTAAAAGGTAGCAGCTGCGAAAATATACTCTTCAACGGGTTGAAGACAAACTACAAAAAATTACAGAAGACAAGGTTCTCCTTTTCTCATTTCAAGAAGTCGTGAGCGAGGCGGCGCGGGATAGGTATTCCAGCAAAGCCACTTTTTCCGGTTAAACTATCCTACTACCGCTGTGAGCCTCAATAACGTAATGTCATTTATCTTAATGGACCTCTCACAGTGGATGTTTGCCAGGGGAAGCATAAGATCATGGTGAAGGAGGGAAAACACCGTTACGTCGTCATTATAACCGTCTCCCCGTAATTCATAAATATGCGGTTTCAGGCAGGCTGGTTTACTGTAAGGTGGGCACGGATGTTTGTTTCTGGACCTCGACAAAAATAATTCCAAGCATCTGCACTGCATTTCTAAAAAGTACTATAACTCTCATTTGCAATTTTTCATGAATTCTCTACTTTAAAGCGGCTCGTAAAGAACAAACTAACAAATATTTCAGCTCAGACTACGCAGCTTTTCACGAAATATATTTTAACGCAACGGGTCGAATATATTTTTATACTTGATGTCTTACAATTTTAGTGTTTTATGAAGAATGCCATATTTGTTTGTGTTAATTATTAACGTAAAACGAAAAAAATTATAAACAAAATTGTAATCGAATGTGTGAAAAAGCACCAATGATTTTTTTTTGCATTTTCCATTCTCTTGTATTGAATTTTGTAGAGAAATTATCTAAAGTAGGGCTGTAAACAAAAAGATTGTATATTGTCTGTGCATTTACCACCCCCGTTAGCCAAACCTTTTAATTTTCCTTCAAATTGATTGAAGGGAAAATCATATAATGATGCTAACTAAGTAAAATGGTTACGACCGAGACCGAAAGGGAGACCGAGATCAATTTTCGGTAACGGAAGATTGTTTTAGAAACCATGAAAATCATCGCATCCAAACACCCGCAATAAAGCTCAGAAACTAGGTTTTATCCAGCTCTCATGAATCTTCCACGCTCTCCTCTCCAAGAGAGTGACAAGTGACAACGAGAAACCGCTTCCTTTCAGGATACCGCTACTAGATTTAGCAATGAAATCAAACATTTGTTAAGACAAAAGTAATGCTGAGAACATTTCAATTCTGGATCTTATTTCCTTACATTGTTCACCCAACTCATTGAAAAGCTCCAAAGTCAAAGTAAAGTAACCTTTTGGTGTCACAATCACAATCGTATCCCCTTCGTCATAAGGCTAATGACAACATGTTAGAGACGAGTTGTTTCATTACATGATCCCCGGGTTGTGTATAGCAAACCGTGTTTTAAATTATATGTATGTACCTAATATGAAAATGGTCTCTATCCCATATTTTATCCCCGGGTTCAACACTCCTGTCGTGCTATGTACCATTTTCACAATTTTTCTCCACTCTCTGAAACTAGGCCGGAATGACTTGAATTTCTATTTCTTACTTTCTTCAGCACAGCAGCTCCCAAACCAACTACGATTTACTGTGTCAATTCAAATGCAATTCACATCTGTTACCTAACTTCATACATACATTAATACATATTGAAAAAAATCGCACTGTGTGCATTTCCTCTATGAACTGGTATACTCCGAGAATAATATATCGGGGTAGTCCTCGAGGAAGAAAAGCACAACAATAAAACTAACCTTCAATTCATATTACACTTTTTGAATCCTCAAACCAGTTCCCTACATCCACCACATATTTTTATCCTGCTTACACCTCCTCCCGTATCCCTTCTCGCGTGACTATATACATCTACTCTCATCTTTCTTCTAAAGTGCTCTCTTCAGTTATTTGATCCAGCGAAAATGCAATGGAATGATGATGGTGTAAGATTATAGTATTGGAATACTAAACCAGACCAGACCTCCTCTCTACACGATGGTGTAACAGAGTAAAGGATGGTGGAAGTGGAAACGAGTAGTTTCAGGAGATGCAAATCTTACGTACTTTATACTGTTATTACACTGTTATGTGCTCTTCCTTATACGGAGTGACAGAGAAGAGAACTTTCTCCAATTTCTCCTCCATCTTTACGCACTTACTTACCACCAAAATAGATTCATAAGGTTGTTGTGTCTGTATATTTTCAGGATGTACTACGTTATGCATCGACTACCCACTTGAAAAACTCCTTACGTAATGCATATATAGAAAGTGTTTGTTGATGAATATCAAATGTAAGTCAAAAACGTGCCTTCTTGCTTTTACTCACCGTGCACAGCTTTATAGGTACTTTGGCTCCTTTCTTAACTTCAATATTACTCTGGAAAAGAAAGAGTTAGCCTTGTTCAAGAGATTTTTCCGTGTTTCATTCGTTCGATAAAATCCTTTAATGCAAATACCAATAATGGGGATGCTTTCTTGTCTGCTCTCTTCTTTTAATGTATATACTCCCCAAATCTCGTTGAGTACTGGTGTGCAATGTCAAAACTGGATTTATTTTAGATGGTGTGCGCATATCCTATATATATTACATGTATATTTGGGCTACCACACTTTCACTTGAGTACATATCCCACATCATGTGATCATGCATTCTGCATTTCTTTCTCAAGCACCGGTTATGTTTCTAGACGAAGACGTGGAGAGAAACAAAAAAACCTGTATTCTATCCCGTATGCCATTCCATTTTATGGAGTGCACAAAGAGATAAGAAAAAAGTTGGAGAGATTCAGAATTCCAAATGGATTTCGATTTAAGA